>MU223597.1:202257-247935 GCA_018584345.1 Thuja plicata | reverse complement strand
TAGATCTAGGGATTGAATGATGAATCTTGAATGCTTGAACCAAATCCCTTCAAAGGCTTGAAAGCTTGAATCCTTGATCTTCAATGGAGAACTTGAATGCTTGAGAGGAAGAATTGAACACTTTGAAGGCTTGAAAAAATGTAGGACAATGGATTCTTGAAATTTTTTCTTCTTTATCACTTTTGTATTTAGAGCTCACTTTGAGAAAATGAAAGGAGAAGACTTCCTTATATATGAAACTAGGGGAAAATCTTCTAGAGAGGCCTACATAGGATAATTAAATTCCAATTAGACCTATATCCCTAGAAAAGGACCTGTATTAAATATAATTTAAGAATCGTCACTTCAAAACTCAAAACAACTGACCCAGAAGTGGGAAATGAACTTTTGAGGACTTTCGGCAGCCGACAAACTTTCAAACTTGAAAGGGGGACCTAGGTCAAAGTCGAGGTCATCCTTGACATAGGTCAAGGTTGAGGTCAATCTTGACCTAGGTCAAGGTCAAGGTCGACCTTTAATTAGGTCAAGGTCGAGGTCGACCTTGACCCAGGGAGTCAGAATCCCTGGGAAATGTGCCAGATGGGATGGATGGTGCCCGGAGAGGCCCAATCAGGGTCCTAAACAGGCACAAAAGTAGGAGAGGGTGCAGAAATGAGAGGACAATATGATGATGGTCAAAAACACCTCCTAAGGTGGGCTAAAAATTATTAACATGGAAGTGCTTCCATTTTAAGATGATACAGTAAGTTACATAAAGATTTAGATGGTTTGAAACAAGCACCCCGAGCATGGTATTAGAGATTGCACTCTTATCTAATAAAAATAGGATTTCAAAGAACAAGTGATAACAGTAATGTTTACTTGAAATGTGACAGTGATAATAAATTTTTGATTGCTAAATTTTTTGTTGTTGATATTATTTTTGGAGGCAATGATGCTTTATGTAAAGGATTTGCTGAGGAAATGAGAAAAGAGTTTGAGATGTCAATGATTGGAGAGATTAAGTTCTTTCTAAGTCTACAAATACAACAAGCTACTTAAGGAATATATATTACACAAGTCAAGTATATCAAAGAGATTCTTAAAAAAAATTGTATGGAAGATTCCAAACCTGTTGGAACACTAATGGTTATTGGATGTAAATTATCTAAAGAGGATGAAACACAAGAGGTGGATAATACTCTTACCGATCCATGATTGGTAAATTGCAGTATATTGTTCACAACCGACCTAATATAGCACACATTGTTGGAATTATTGCAAGATTTTCTTCTAATATGAAGGAAACACATATGTTTGTAGTAAAAATAATTTTGAGATACCTGAAAGGCATAGAAGAGTTTGGTTTACTATACAAAAAATGAGGTACTTTTGATTTGCAAGTCTACACTAATGCAGATTGGGCTGGAAATGTTGATGATAGAAAAAGTACTAGTGGAGGCGCATTCTTTCTAGGTGAAAGATTGGTTACATGGCTGAGCATGAAACAAAGTTGTATTTCACAGTCTACTGTTGAGGATAAATATGTTGTTGCTACTTTAAATTGTGCAAACATAGTATAGATTAAGAAATTACTTGAAGGTATGCAAGAAGAGATCATAGATCCGATTACTATTTTTTGTGATAATACAAGTGCTATTAATATATCAAAGAACCTGGTTATGCATTCAAAGACCAAGCACATTTCTATCAAGTATCACTACTTGAGAGAACAAGTTCAAGAGAAGAATGTGAAATTAGAATATATGAATTCAAAGGAACAACTAGCTGATATCTTTACAAATCCACTACCTTAAGATGCTTTTGAGTATCTCAGAGGTAAATTAGGGATTATTTCCCTATCCAATGTTTACTAAAGCACATGAGGCATGCCGCATCAATTCTATATTTCATTAGAATATATATTTTTGAATTGATGTTAGTATGACACACTTTAGGTGATCCCTGAAGTTGTGAAAGGTTATTTGTATGCAATTATTTATGAGTACATGTCCGGTATAATCCACTACTGGAGCAAGTTTTCAGGAGTATGAATTTTTGGCATTGTTGTCAAAGAGGGAGAAGAATACATTGATGATATTGATATTGAGGGAGAAGAATTAATTGTTAATATTTACTCATGAAGCAAATTCAAAATGTATTTTACAGAAATACAAGATTTATCCAAGAGGGAGATTCATATAAGAATATCAAAGTGGAGACAGAAATATCAACTCAGAGGGAGTACAATTATGTATTTGAGAGTTGCCATCATCAATTTCTATAACACTATTATAGTGGTTTCCATCAATGCCAAAGAGGGAGATTTTTGATTAAATAATGAATATCTAATGGAGATGATGAAGCCCTACTGGTACCGATTATCACGATTGTAGAAATGGTTAGATCAGTTGTTGTTTTTTCATTGATGTCAAGCAATTGATTAATTGATTTTTATTATGTTACCATATCTTAAGAGGAGAAGTTAAATGGGTGACAAATACAGATCATACAATGATGAAGTAATAATGATATAGTTGTTTTATACTGTATATTTGATGTTATCAAATTGGTACATTTGATTGATCAAGTCATAAACTACAATGAATTAAGTTATGACTGGAAGAGTTACTTTACTGAGATAGAGTGAGTTAGTTGGTATAATGTTATATGAGTCTATTACAGTTACCGAGAACCGAGCACCAAAGATGAGTTACACACCACACATTGAATGAAGTCAGTTACCGAGTGGAAAAGCTATACTGATATTAAATGACGATGAAATCAAATTTAATGTGAAGTGATGTTGATCTAGATGAGGAAATAATATAAATGAAGTTAGTTACAAGATCTATGAACGAGAAAATTCAATGAGAATATCTAAGGCCAAGATCAAGTGGTTAAACAAAATTGTGAGAGTTCCAAGAAAATTTAAAAGTTCCAAGATAGAAGTGAAATGGTTTACCTAGTTGAGAAATATGAAGAAGATGATAAAATGAATGAGAGAAAATGAAGGAAAATTAAATTAAGGATATTAAGAGGAAAAATTATGTCCATATAAGGAATGAGAAATACATAGAGTGTAATGTTTCTGGTGAATTGAATAAAGAAGAAGAAGTTGAAGAACAACATTTAACGAGCAGAACAGAGAAAGAGAGATTGTCAAATCTACAGTCTGAGAAAGAGATAAATGGAGTATGTGATGTCAGTATTCAAATGAGCATAAAGGATCTGATACAAAAAAGGTAGTTTCTATATTTATAGATCAAATTATATTATTTCTTATTAATATTTGTAACAGAGAGATCTCTTAATCGAGTGGATTTAACCATCCTATTTGTAAAACCTAGACTTAGGTGACATTCCAAAAGAGTGTTTAAAGACCTCTAACAAGGCCACTCCTTACAGGGTGAAGATATTAACAGGTCTGAGGTAAATCCCCTAACAGGGTGAAGATCTTAATAGATTTGAGGTAAATCCCCTAACAAGGTCACATTTAGAAAATGTGTTTGTAATCTTTAACAGGATAAGTTCTTAACCGAGCGTACTTTAGAAGGGTACATTTTTATTGTGGGTTACGATTCTCCTAGATTTTTTTCCCAGATTGGGTTTCCTCATTAAATCCTATGTCAACTGAGTTATATCTTATGTTTACATGGTTAATCTGATGTTGCTAAGTTTGAATGACTGATTTACATATATGAGATGTATTTCTACTTATTTTATTGGTGAATTGGTTATTTACTGTATTTAGTAATACCGAGTGAATTAGTAAAGTTTAGTTTTAAGAGTTCAAGTTTTGATTTGTCCGATTCACCCCCCCCCNTTCCCCCCCCCCCCCCCCCCCTTTAGTGGGACAAACACATTTATACATCACTTGGAGCGATGACAACCTTGATTTTTCATATTTGAAAAAGTTCAATCTATAGGCCTTTATTTTTTTGTCTAATTCCAAAATTATGTCTCTTAATCCTATTTCTTACACATGAAAAAAGGGAAAAGGTTTGGTTGATGGGAGTTTTCCCAAGTCAAACTTGGGTTTTGGAATTAACCATGAAATTGAATTGAAATATGCTTGTATTGAAAGTGTGTTGTAATGTAGGAAAGGGTAGATCTAAAATTGAAATAATTTGAATTGTATACCATGTTGATGCAATATTGTTTGGATGTAATTACAAGTGTTAATGCAATAACATGACTTGAAAAGATGTAAAGGAAATCAATCATAAATACATGCTTGCTGGCAACTTGTTAATCCACAAATGCTTACATATGAAGATGACTTGAATGATATGAAATGTTTCCTTGAGTGCTTGATGCATGATGTTTTTTGGAATGCTCATGATGTAAAAACAAATTGGAAGAAAATCCTTATATAGGATTCTCAAGGTATCTTTACAAATTAAACTAATTTCCAACAATCATATTGAGACACTAGGATTGGGGAGTAAATGGTGGAAACCAATGAACAAAATATCTAGAAAGGGGACCAAATTGGAGGGTCAAGGGTACCCCAGGTGCCACTGACCTTGTAATTTGGGTCAATGCAATTGCAGATTAAGTGTATTGAGTTTGGGGAGGCCATTTTGATAACCATATGGACATATGTCATCATATTTTCAGTCTTTTGGCTATGAATGGTCTTTCATAAGTGCTAGGAGACCACACACTAAGGAAATGGCCCAAAATGTGCTATAAATTATATATGATTAAAATTTATAATGCTACATTTAGCCTCCAGTTTAGGAGGAGTATGAGTCTACCCACATACTCATGGTAGAGAGAGAGAGAGAGAGAGAGAGAGAGAGAGAGAGAGAGAGAGACCAAAATTAAGATCTTAACTCATTAAACCATGTGAAAGGAGTTAGTACTAGAAGCAAAAAGACGCCAAGTCAACTAGTTGAAGAGACCTCAATGATCAAAATGTCTCAATAGAAAATATTATTCTTATAATTTTATTGCAAGAGCACAAGTAGTCACATCGAAAGAGAAAGGTCATACATAATGGATGAGATAAGAAACTATGTTACAATCAACTAACAAGGTGTGTTATGTTATGGGCTTATAGAGGAGAGAGAAAGGAAACATGAATTCTATGGGATAACAAGTCATGTTATGCTATGTGATACATGAAAGAACATATATTATGTTCAATCCACAAAATACATATCGTATTGTCAAGGTTTATTGCTTACTATATATTTTGTGCTCTAGGGTCTTCAATTTTTTTGAATAATTAGTTGTTGTGCCCTAAGTCTATTCCTGCATTCTATTTTTTAGTTGACTTGTTCAATCGATTTAGTGTTTTAAGTCATTCTGATTATGTCTCCTTAGTCATAATTGTTGCGGCCCCCTCTTATTGTCACTAATTTATCTAGTGGACCTTATGACTGACTTCGTTATAAATTTTCTAAGTGATTAGATATGTCTTGGTCATATGTTCTTCATTGACTTGAGTCCTAGTGACAACCCCTTTTTAGTCATGATTTTACGTACAATCTCTTAGTTGTCTCTTAAATGTTTTGGCAACTCACAACTATCTCATGAAATTAACTTTTAGTGTTGTGAAGATGTGAATGATTGTTTGCAGTTAAGAAATGTGCCTCTTTGGAGGCTCATAGATTTTTTTGGTAACTGCTTGGTAACCTTGCAAGATTGGAAATGGTCTTTTGAATGTAACATCAAAGTGTTTCTTCTTAAGAATTTTACTTAGCTTTGTTTCTACTTGGGGTTCTTGATGTCCTTTTTTGCTTCTGTTTGTTGGACCTGCCTTAGGTGTTTTCCTTTTGCTGGCTTTTGTCTATGGTTGCCATCTATTGTTTCCTTGTAGTCTGTTCCTTCTCTATTACGCTTAGATCATCTATCTTTCTTCCTAATGATGTAAAGGGTTTCAAGTCCCCTTCAAAACCTTATTTCACTTAATCAAAAACATTGAAGTGTTGTTGTAGCTTCCTAGCTTTGGAAAAGTAGCTAATGATTTTCCTGGGGACTGGCGAGATGATCCCACATGTCATAGGTGGCCCTATTGGGAAGGATCAATTGTTTTACCATCTTTTCAAAGGAAAAGTGATGTCCACTCTAAGGCACAAGGCTACAAGGTGCTACCATATGTCCCATTCCAGAATGAAGGAGCTCATGTATGTGATTAATGATACCTTATCATTGCTTCATGATAATTTCTTAAAATAGTTGGATTGACTCGCAGAGCTATAAGGAATTTTTTGAAAGGTTAAGTATTTTTTATGCAGTTTTTCATCAGTTAGAAATGATAGATAAAATAATATGTGAAGTTACGATGAAGAAAGAAATGCCAAGTTAACTACTATTCGTAGCTTCGCAATTACCAATCATGTGGATACTCTTTTTGGCCTGCGATGTTGCGAGATTTTGACATGTGTCTTGGTGGTAAAATAGTATGGTAGGTGTTACACATTCACATGATCAAAGGGCATCAATGAATCTATCTAAGGTCCTTGTGGATTTGTGTGGTTGTGACGTGTGTACCCTAAGAAAGGACAAGAGATAAGAGTTAAGGAGGATATATGTCATATTGTCACTCTTTTGCTAGATTAAAGAGTGAGCATGTTCAAATCCTACAAGGTGGCATGATGTTGACATGTGTATCTAGATTTTGATTTCATGGCTTTGCAAGACAAAGATGCACTTAAAGGCTTTGGGTTGCAAACTCACGAACAACTGTTAAAGATAACATTTATTGTTAATCACTTCTTCACAACAGTTGGGGATAACGCTCCACACCACCTCCGAAGGCATGAGGGAGGGACACATGTTTAATAAGGTTAGTAAAACAAAAATCTTTGGGTATTCCTTCAGCCACATGATGAAATTCATAATTATAAGGGGTTTGACAAGTGATTACATGTCATGTGGAACTTAGTCGAATGTCATCTATTGATATGTATATGTTGAGACCATTTTGACCGCGCCATGCTCGCTGACATGGAAGAGATCGATTGTCCAAATTCAAAACTCATAAACCTGTATAACTAGTCAAGCTTGGTGTTTGAATCAAGAAAATATATTGTGAAAGGATGGGTATTTTTTCTACAAGATCTTCAAGTAACATAAGAAATGGTGAACCAAGTCTAAGTGTGTAGAGATGGCTCACCAAATCTAGGGTTGTTTAGTGTGTATCTTTAGATATCATATGTTCCATTAGGAATTCCCCCAAAGAATTCACCCTCAAACTCAAATCAGATTAGAAAAATGAAAAATGATGAAGGGATGCTAAGGCTAGGTCTTGATTTCAAGATGGAGCATAGAGATGAATTCTTTTATTGTTAAAATGCATATGATATGTAAATTGGTATACAAGAATTATGAAAGGAATGCAAAGTATGATAGATGGAATGATTACTAACTCATTTTGATATCAGATGTGATATATAATAGGAAATTCAAGATGAAAAGGAGAAGAATGAACTCACCTTGAAAGCTAGGAGAGGAGGAACAAACTTCAAATCTGGAAATGATTATCGCAAAGATGTCAGAACAGGGAACTGCTCTGGATCTAGAACTTTGAGACCTATATTTTTTTACTATAAAATTTCTCAATCTAAACCAGAATGTTGATTAAATTCATCCTAGTCCCACAAATTTGGCCTTGTCCTATATACTTAGAAACTAGTGAAATCTATAGAAAATCAGTCACAGGTCCCGAAACTCTACAATTATGGATCTGATAC
Organism: Thuja plicata; assembly: GCA_018584345.1. NCBI lineage: Eukaryota > Viridiplantae > Streptophyta > Pinopsida > Cupressales > Cupressaceae > Thuja > Thuja plicata. The sequence continues at coordinate 240,250 of MU223597.1, read as the reverse complement.
CTGAAGAACGTGTTCCTACATATAAGAAAAAGGGGAAATAGGTTTATGGAAAGGTGATTTCCTTGTTCAATCCCCTATATAGGAATCGACCTTTAAGTGAAATAAGGAAATTGTATAAAAAAGATAAATGTCTAATTTACCTTGCATGAAAAACCCTCATGGATGGATGTAGAAATCAATCAAATCCACAAGGATGCTTGTATTATTGAAAGAATTTGTAGGATCAAGGATTCCTTAACAAATATAATGGATCTACACTTTCCAATCCTAGATCTTCAATGAAAGTATGCTTGAAATCATGGATGGAGAAGATGAATACATCTTCTTGCTTGCTTGAGAATTTATCCTCTAGGGCCACCATGGGAGATAAAATTGCATCAACAAGAGAATATTTCCTTTTTTATGAATGGAATAAGCCTTGGAGACTTGGAGATCTTCAATGGATGTTTCCCTTAAATATTGAATCCACCACTTCCATTGCACAGCTTGAATGCTTGAACTTGAGAGATATTTTTGCATATAGATAATGATTTATTTCATAAAGAATGGATTACAATATAATGGATGCCAAAATGAGAGGAGTGACCACCTTTTATACCCATTTCAAGATTGAAAATTAACAAGCTGACACACTGAGATAAGGAAATAAAATATCCCCACATTGGGCCCAGAGCCCACTTAAAACAAACCCCCAAGGAAAACACTGATTTGGGTTAGCCTTGTCCAAGACAAGGCCAACTTAGGTTAGCCTAGTCCTAGAGGGGTTAGTTTCAAAGTGAATCCAGGACTTGGGCAGTCTGAAAATTCTTAGAGAAAGAACATGAAAGATGTGGGAAATCAAACATAAAGACCTTCAGATATAGGAATCATTAAAATGGGGTCTAGTAGGTCATAAAAGATTTCAAACTAATGGGTGATAAATTTTTAGGATGGTACATTTAACCCCCACTTTAGTGAGAGTATGATAAAAGCTCATGATCATGGTAAAGTAGATCAAATGCATAAGGTGATCTCATCAAGGTTAAGGATATAAAGAAACATCAAGCCCCTAAGTGACTTAAGTCCTTATCAAAACCGAAACCAAAAAAAGAGAGGCATCGAGAGAGAGAGAGAGAGAGAGAGAGAGAGAGAGAGAGAGAGAGAGAGTCTTATAGTGAATCACACAAGGAAAATACTGCAAAAGATAGAATTAAAAAGTCTAGAAAGTTGTATTATGGTAGTTCAATCTATCGAAAAGGATCAATCCTTAAAGGAAATTTCTTTCGATAATGGATCCAATTAACATAATAATCAGCCCTAAGGAGAGACATGCTTCCGTAGTGATCAAATAAGAGTGGTCTCTCAAAGGTAAAAATGTGTGTGGTTAGTCTAAGGAACAAATGTGTATGGTCATTCTAAGGACCAAGTGTGTGCATTGAGGGCCAGTCTGAGGATCCACTAAAAAAAAAAACTCAAATCAGTGTGTGTGTGCAAAATGTGAGTGGAGTGTATGCCCCCACATTAAAGATATTGTAGATGCCTTAATAGGAGCAATTCCTTTAATAGAGCATATATGCATCCAAAAGAAACATTTCCACTATGAATAGACCCCATGAAAGGACAAATCAAGGGAAATGAGTACATGAAAAAAGAGAGCACAAAATGGATATACCAACTCTGGGGTCAGTAGGTCTTGTGATAACTCATGTATATCATAATTATGTCAAAATAAACTATCATCATTCCCCAAAGGAAGTAGAATCTATTGCACAAGAGGACATAGTTAAGAATATCACCTACCCCCCATCTCGGTCCATTGTTTTTAGGGAAGGTGAGAAACTTGAAAGAGGAGAAACATCAAGCACAATAGATGGAACAATAGCTATTTTCAAACAAGGACCCTGTTGGGAAGAGAGGTCACTTTTTTCATTACTAGGAGTGATAGATAAATGTCATGAAAGCGTAGCTAGTAAATCATGATCAATATCAATAGTCTCATATATGTCATCAAAATTACTAGCATGAATATCATTGTTAGCCTCAAGACCATCATCATCAAGAGTATCATCTTCATCTAGATTAATTGTAATAGAATCCCAGATACAAATAGCACTGCCATATTTTTTCTTTTTCATCTTGTTTAAATTCACTTCCTCCATGGGCTCAAGCATGGGTTGGTCAAAGGGAAGCGAAACACGAGGAGGTGTATGTGGTGAAGTAATTTTTTGAGAAGCACATTGACAGGCTCTAGCAATACATTTGCAGCGATGATCACAAGCATGACAGTTGTGTTTGGTCTTGATAGAAATTTTAGGTTGGGTAGAATCAATCAACATCGGGTCCTTTTCTTATTTTTGAGGAAGAGCTTAAAGAACCACACTAGGTTGAGAGATGGGTTGAGAAGTATGTGTATAAGCAATAGGAAGAGGTGATATAGGTTGTGTAGGAAGAAGTCAATGTTTAGGGAAAAGAGATGGAACATCCTTAGGTTTCCTAAGTTCACAATGTTAGTGTTTAAAGACACTGAGAGGGGGGGTGAATCAGTGCAACCAAAAAACTGAAACACTTTTCAAATATCTTCCACAATAGCCAACATGCAAAATAAAATACTACATAGAATCTTAGCAAATAAAACATTCACACAAAGTAAAATCAAGACACAAGATTTTTCCCATGGAAACCCTTGTTAGAGGGAGAAAACAATGTGTGGAAATGATACCCACAAATTTCACTAGATCACCACTAAAATCTTCCTTGTTAGGAGCAATTACAAGCACCCTGCGCCTAAGGGTATACCTAGTTAAGAGTATTATTAGCCCAGTTAGGAGATAATAAAAGTCCTATTAAGACCTACACTATTAAGGGATTTAAAACTCCTTCTGAGAGTCACCTTGTTAGAGGATTTATACTCCACATCCTGTTAGAGATACTTCTCACCCTATTAGGAGTGACCTTGTTAAAGGATTTGACCTGCAAACCTGTTAGGGCTTTCCTTGATTTAGACCCAAGAATAATTGATCTAATTATGACACTTCATGTCTAACAGTTCTGCTTCAATTCTGATCACAGTGTTGCCTTAAACATCAACTCTCCTTTCTTTATCTTTACACAATCACAATCACCTATCAAATCATCACAACTTAACCTAAAACTTGATTTCATCCTTATTTTATAACAACTTTTCCAAGTCATCCTTTGCCAAAAAAATGTTTTACCCATCGACATAAAAATCAAATCTGATCATGCCAAAATACATTGGTCAACTCAATAAAGTCAACATAATAGATTGCATGCCTCCAAAAGATCATGTTGCCATCAATGAAAACACCATAATATAGTCACAAGATCAAAACTCATATCATCTTCATCAAATGCCAACACATAAATATTTTGAAACTTGTAGGCTTGATATGATCTAAGAGATGGTCAGGATGGGTTTGAGTTGGTTGACACATAGAAGCCCAAAAGAAATCAAGGTCAACTAAATATTGAGGAAAAAAATGTTTATAAAGACTATGGTTAAGGGTAATTATTTCTCCATTATGAGGAAATTTAACACATTTATGAATAGGAGAAGCCACGACATGCATAGAGGTAAGCCAAGGAAGACCAAGTTTGACTTAAAATTTATCAGAAGTTGGAATGACAGTGAAGGTAACATATAAATTTTAACCACCAACTTCAAGAGGGAAGGAAATGGAATCATGTGAAGGATAAAGGAAACCATTGCAAGTTTGAATCTTAACATCAAATTTATCATAAAAATCCATTTTCAATTGTTTGGTGAAAATATGTTCTTCAATTATCACATTCACCATGCAAGTGGGATCAACAAGGATGCCATGGGTAGGAAGGTCATTAAACTTTGCGATAATACAGAGAGGACCATTAAGTTCTTTAATTGTCTCATTGGGATAAGAGGTAATGCAAGACTGAGATAGAGGTTTAGGTTTGACTCTCTCAAGTTGGTTAACAACATGATTGGCTTCATTAACTTTGTCATCATAATAAATGCATTAGGAAGAAGAAAGTTGATCAATAGTATTGGTTGAGTGAGATGGAAATGAATTGGTATAGATTTGAAGGTTTTTGTTAGGAGGCACCATATATTTTTTTCCTTGATCATTGTCACCATCAACAAATATAGCCTTAGAATCAATAAGATCTTGGATAATTGATTTTAAGTGGAAACACTTTTCAGTATCATGCCTAGGCTGATGATGATATTGGAAAAAAGATTTGGGATCAAAGTATTCGGATTGAGGTTTATATGTGTCAATTGGTTTGATAGGAGGAAGTGTTAACACTTTAGGATTAATTAACTTCAACATCACATTATGCAAAGATTCAAAATATGAGTATAATTATGAGTAGTTTTAAAAATAGATGACAAAGGAGCCACACCTCTCGATGTTGCTTCCACTTGTTCATCATCGATGTTGGATGATTTTTTGATTTTGATATAGTTGTTTGATCTCTTAAAATTTTTGAAATTGGATGCGGAATCACTCTTATAAATGAGAACATGAACCATTGGAGTGGTGCTATCAAACTAACTCACTTGTTGTTGATATCTTCTATTTCACTCTATCCCATTTTTCTCTATACATTTTGGTGAGCCTGACGCATGACATTTCCACTTTTGATTTGGTGTTTAGATCTCATTTACATGTATTTCATTGTAGAATTTTAGGAATGCCATTATCTTAGATGCATTCATTAATAAAAAACATAAAAATTTGCCTAGATCTAGGTCATTTTCATATTGCAAATTGAAAATTAATAAAAAGTACAAAAACTTTTTTGCATTGCATTTTAGTTTGCATAAATGGAAATAATGGAATTATTCTCTTTATTTTTTACTTCAATTTCAAGTTATGTTCAAGAGTTTCAAGATGTTACTTTTCATGCATGTGATTATATCTTAGGTTTTCATTTGATTCATGATTTTCCCTCTCCCAAAATTGATCCTACCCCTAAGGAAATTTTAGTGCAAGAAGAGCTAATAACCACTCCTAAGGAGCTCCCTCTTAAGGATGATCCCTTCAAGAAAAATGGTGATCTCTCTCCTACAATGTCCCTCTCCTATGGAGATCATTTGGTGCAACAAGATGATATCATGCTTATTTCTTCTAATGATGTTTCACTCTCTATGCATTTCCTTGACACTCCTTCTATGGATGAGGCTTTGATGAGTTATGTTTTTCCCACTCCCAATTATCATCTTTTTATAAGAATATATTGAAGAAATAGAATGATATTGCAACTCTTAAAAACACTCTACCTTTACATACTTTTACCTCTCCTAAGGTTTCTTTTTTTGAAGACAATTCTCCTATGAATTTCACATTAGAGAATAACAACCCTTTTTCTGCCAAAGGTACCTTGGTGAAAGAAGTTGAAAATGGTAACCCTCTATATCCTTCTTTTGTCTCCTACATCTAATACTAATCACCAAAATCTTAGGAAACAATCTGATGTTATACATTTTATTCATGATATTTCTCCCAAAATACCATTGAATAAAGATCCAAATGAGACCTCTTATACTAAAATGGATGACAATAATAGTGATAGGAATAATCCTCTCCATATATAGATCAATAATCCTATCGATCCCTACACAACACCTTCTCATAAAAATTTTCTACCTTCTAAACCAAAGATTGGATATGATATTTCTCCTACTCAAACCAATAGTGCACAAGATCTTGGATATACAACTCAAGAAAACATTGTTCACAACCATTTCCAGGACTTCATTATTAATTTTTTGCAAAACACAAGAAACTTTCCTTCTCCTCCATCTCATGATACCACTATACACTATAAAAATATCATAGATGATCCTTTAACATTCATTTTACCTATTATGTTTCTCTCCATCATATGATCTATGTAGCTCACTTATCTCTGTGTATTGCATGATGTGTTCTTTGACAAACATAATAGGTCTTCTACCTTGTCCTTTGTCTTCGGGTGCAAGGTCTCTCTCTCTCTCTCTCTCTCATTATTTATCTAAAGTATCCATTATCTCTTTGTTGATCATCTCTTTTATACTATGATGTCCTCCCATTTATGGACTTTTTTTTGGGATATTTCTCCTTAAGGAGATTGATATCCTCCTTATAATTTGTTCCTTACTTGGAAGTGTATTTATTGTATAATTGGGTTGACCACTAAGTTGACATAATGTGGCACCCTTTTTTCCCTTCTATTCTTCTTCTCCTCATGGATTGGTATTATTTCATGATAGTACATCCTTTTTGGTATGAATTACTTTATTTCATGCGAGATATTAATATCTTTTCTTAATAATCTCTTTCATGCCTCAAAAGGGTGTGTCTATCACAAAATAATCTTCCATGCTATCTATATCATTTATCTCCCTCCTTGATGAATTGTTTACTTTATAATGTGATCTCTTTCTATTGGAAATCTTATGACTAAGAGGAGGGGTCAATAAGTACAAACATGTAATGAAAAAATTCAACCACTAATATGAATATCTGTACTGTTAACTTCCAAACCAAAAAAAATATAGCTGAAGTAAACAAATGACAGTAAACAATATCATGCATCCACAATATCAACACACATAACACAAATATTTTATCATGGAAACCCTTGTAAGAGGGAAAAAACCATGATGGGGATGACACCCACAAGCCCACTACTGCAGTAAATGAGTTTTCCCTGTTAGGAGCTACAAATAACCTTTCTTAGGGTTCACCCTGTTAGGAGTGATTATTATATTGTTAGGAGTAAAATAAGATCAGTTATGATCTACCTCACTAGAGGATTTCAAACCTCAATAAATAAGTTACCCTATTAAAGGATTTACAAATAAGAACTTGTTAAAGTTCACTCGGTTAACGGATTTAACCTGCTGCAATTGTTAGGGAACAATAAGATATTTTGATTTGTATAATGGCACTAATTTCCTATCAGATCCTTTCTACTACTTTTATTTCCTAATAGTTTACTGATCTATGCTCCTTCAATTTTTGATCGCCCAACCTAAAAATATGATTGTAACCCTAAATCAAATGATTTAGTGCTCCTTATATAGAATTATTATTAGGTCACACAAGGCCTAGAAATTTTCACCATAGTCAGCTCCAAAGATTAGTCAACCTCCTCAAAATTAGTAATCAACAAAATCCAATATGTCATCTGCAAATGTATTACCAGTATTTAGAACTAATATGTCAACCTTAGATCCACCGCCTTAACCAAATTAATATGAAACTCTGATCAGTGACCAAATAGGTAAATTGTCTTCTCTTCCAGAATGCCAATCAACATACATAGTTGATCTTCCCTTTACCGATCATACACAATTCTTATCGGTCACTTCAATCATGATAACTAAATAAATTTCTATCAATGAAAACCAAATAGGCATCAACTCATGACCACTCTTCATATTTCCTCCAAAACTACCATAATGCCAACAATCTCCCCCTTTGGCATTGACGAGAAAAAATTATGATTTTCATAACTTTGTAAGTATGATTTGTACTAAAAAACTTATACAAATTGTTCTATACATCCTCTCTGCTCATTCTCCCCCTTTTTTTCAAAAATGACAAATACTCACACATCAAAATTACATCCTGTCAAAGACATCCTTGAAGTTTGTATTTCTAGTCTCCAATGAATTCTCCCATCACTCTTGTCACTAGTACATTTGAGGCCAAATTCTGATAGCTATCTGTCGGAATTGCAATGCCTATTTGTTGACCATTCGGCATATGCATCCATCGGGGTTATTGCATTGGAAATTGCGATGGAAGTGGTAACCATCGGTATTCTGACCGACAAGTCTGTTAGAAATCACCACACTAATAGAAAATTACTATAAAATTTATTACAGTTCATCTATCAAAATGTCGACGAACTGTGTGGACTCTTCGACAGACATATTTTCAGAAAATAGAGTCTCTCCGATGTTATATCTGTTGAAATACTGATGGATATGCAGTGACTGGCCGACAGGAAAACCCATCAAACATATAACAGTCTTGTCAAACATATCTATCAAAAATGGAGTCTGTCCAATGTTATACCTATTAGAAGGGCGATGGACATGCAGTGACTTTCTGACACAACAACTCATCAGACGTATACCACTGTCATCAAAGATAGCTGTCGAAACTAAATCTATCTGACATTTAACCTACTAAAATGTCACCGGGAATGCAATGAATTTCTGACCGAAAGGCCCTTTGTATGTATAATATTGTTGTCGAAGTAGATGTCATAAGCATCAAAATAGCGATGACCCAACACACTAAATATAGCAAAGCTCAAGAGACCATCATAGAGAGTCTCCATCTTTGGTCCATATTACTGAAATTTTTTTTATATTTCATTAGCTCATCAAATACGGAAAATATTTTCATGATAACATATTATTTAATTTGGTGTTGCACAAATTTATTTACTTTGCGCACTTGTGGACTACAAGGACAGTGATAAAGAAGCATCTCCTCCCATTGTTGGCCTATATTACTCAGGCCACAGGAGGGGATGCTTATTTATCACTATCCCCACATTCCATAAGTGTGGGAAATAGGTAAATTCATGTAGCGTCAAACTAAAATAATGTACATTATACATGAAAATAGAATCTATTAAATTATTTCAGATCCTTGCATTTGATGAGCTAACAAAATATTAAATTTTTCTTCAATCGTATGAACCTGCAAAGATGAAGACCAATTATAATGGTCTCTTGTGCTCTGTTATCTTTAGTCCTAGCTACTGGGTAAGGCCTGAAAGACTTATACTTGTTGATCATCGAGAATAATCACCGCCTTGCCTTTATGTACACTACACAGTATCCAATATATTACTACAGATGAAGATAAGGCATAAAATATGAAGAGAAGGAAGAAAATATGAATGGATAAAAGAAATGAAAGATAACCTATTTTGGAACTTCTTTCTGCAATTTCTTAACCAGGTCCTTATCTAAAATAACCTATTTTGGAACAATCGATTTGTGAGTGAACCTTGAATCATATACTCACTTCTGCAACTATTGAAAAAATTACAACATACCATATTCACTTTTGCAGTGTTGGTGACCTCCTTGGTATGAGTAGCAAACATAAGTGTATTTTGAGACTGCTCAACATGAGATGATGCAGGACTCATGGTACAAATAATTGTTGTCCTAGAATTACCACCAAGAGAAAGCTGCAAAATCTGAGTGATCTTTTAGTCATGGTAAGGTGTGTGACCATTCCTTTTTCCACCACTGCACCCACAGTATCAAAAGGAAGTGAGCATATAATGTTGTAGCAAAATAACATATGAGAAATATACAAATCTTTGTTGTAATGTTTTCAGTCTAGATAATCCAAAACTGAAATCTCCTAAGAATATATAAGCGTTGAAAGCTACATTTATTAAACCTACAATTTGAAAAGCATAACATACCAGGTTAGCAACAAGGGACTTAACGGAATTTGATGTTGATCTCGGTGTACTCTCTACAGTCTGCAAGGCAAAAAGAAATGTTGCATAAGCAAAATGTCAAACTCCTTTTATACCAAGTTCTAATTTTGATAGCGGAATTATTTATAAGACTTACCAATCTGATAATTTGATGTGATCTTGAGCTTGTGTCATTTATATTTCTCTCTCCAACTTGCCTCTGAGCTGCAGAGGTTTCCAGAACATTTATAGGCATTGAATAGATATAACATCACCCATCAAAATTTGTTATATCAAAGCATTAAACATAAGAGACAACATTTATCATGGTAATAAAGGATCCTAATTTCCAATTACAGTATAATATCAAAGCATTTTACCACTGTTAAAAGTAAAAAACATTGAAATACTTGGCCATTTTCCTGAGACCATGCTTCTCTTTACATTTCATTCAATTGCATATTTGATAGAGAGTACAAATGCTATAAAAGAATCATCATAATAAATGTATGGAAAATAGAGAAATTTTAGAAATCTTTTGTTCAAAAGTAATCTATTGAATGAATTATTTGCATGTTGTCTCACACAATCTGTGAGACAGAACTTTTCTTATTCAATACATATTTATAACAATTCATACGTGAATAAGTAAATGAAAGATAAAGAATGTAAAGAGGTTAACCAAACATTGCCTATATGACTAGAACAAAATTTGTTATATCAAAGCATTAAACATAAGAGACAACATTTATCATGGTAACAAAGGATCCTAATTTCCAGTTACAATATAGTATCAAAGCATTTTACCACTGCTAAAAGTAAAATAATTTGAATACTTGGTCATTTTCCTGAGACTACGCTTCTCTTTACATTTTGTTCAATTACATATTTGATAGAGAGTACAAGTGCCATAAAATAATAATCATAATAAATGTATGGAAAATAGAGAAATTTTACAAATATTTTGTTCAAAAGTAATCTATTGAATGAAGTATTTACATGTTGTCTCACACAATCCGTGAGATAGAACTTTTCTTATTCAATACACATTAATAACAATGCATACATGAATAAGTAAATGAAAGATAAAGAATGTAAAGAGGTTAACCAACCATTGCCTATATGACTAGAACAAAATTTGTTATATCAAAGTATTAAACATAAGAGACAACATTTATCATGGTAACAAAGGATCCTAATTTCCAGCTATAGTATAATATCAAAGCATTTTACCACTGTTAAAAGTAAAACAATTGAAATACTTGGCCATTTTCCTAAGACTATGCTTCTCTTTACATTCCGTTCAATTACATATTTGATAGAGAGTACAAGTGCTATAAAAGAATCATTATAATAAATGTATGGAAAATAGAGAAATTTTACAAATATTTTGTTCAAAAGTAATCTATTGAATGAAGTATTTACATGTTGTCTCACACAATATGTGAGACAGGCCTTTTCTTATTCAATACACATTAATAAAAATGCATACATGAATAAGTAAATGAAAGATAAAGAATGTAAAGAGGTTAACCAACCATTGCCTATATGACTAGAAAAAAACTTGTTATATCAAAGCATTAAACATAAGAGACAACATTTATCATGGTAACAAAGGATCCTAATTTCTAGTTACAGTATAATATCAAAGCATTTTACCACTGTTAAAAGTAAAACCATTGAAATACTTGGCCATTTTCCTAAGACTATGCTTCTCTTTACATTCCGTTCAATTACATATTTGATAGAGAGTACAAGTGCTATAAAAGAATCATTATAATAAATGTATGGAAAATAGAGAAATTTTACAAATATTTTGTTCAAAAGTAATCTATTGAATGAAGTATTTACATGTTGTCTCACACAATATGTGAGACAGGCCTTTTCTTATTCAATACACATTAATAAAAATGCATACATGAATAAGTAAATGAAAGATAAAGAATGTAAAGAGGTTAACCAACCATTGCCTATATGACTAGAAAAAAACTTGTTATATCAAAGCATTAAACATAAGAGACAACATTTATCATGGTAACAAAGGATCCTAATTTCTAGTTACAGTATAATATCAAAGCATTTTACCACTGTTAAAAGTAAAACCATTGAAATACTTGGCCATTTGCATTGAATATTTTCCTTTGTCCAATTTTTGGGCATTAATTGGAGTTGACATTAGAATCAACTTGGGGTACTTCATTGTAGACCAAGTTATTCATGTCTGGATTTTCCATGTGGTCTTTCCAGATGTATAGGTTGGGTCATCCATTGGGCTTGAGAAGCAGATTGCAGAGGAGGTTGATTGTGAGGAGCTGGTCCATTGTTTGTAGGAGGAGATTATGATCTTGAGGAAGGAATCCAAATGGTTTTCTCCCAAAGGAATAATTTGCATCCTTAACCATAATTATTAACATGCTTAAGTCACCCACAAGAATGGTAAGCTAGAAATTTCTAGCAAAGTTTCTGCATCATCTCTGTGAGATTTTTTGTAGAGGATGGCCAAGCAGATGGAGGTTGATCTTGGGTTTTAGTTTCAATATCATGAGGTTGATCTTGGGTTACAGATAATTTTACAAAAATAGTTTCCCCTAGGATTGATGCATCATGCACACATCCAACTCCAAATGCACTAGAAACTCTGCAACTAGTAAATATAGAAACTATAATTTGGATATTGATGTCTTGGCAAAAGATATGTGGAAACAATTAGTCTCTAAGTTTGAGTATAAAGTTCAGAAATATCATAGCCATTTCCTGGCTTGTAAGATAACTTATATTCTGTGTACTACACGTGTCAGCTAATCATGTTTATTATTTGATCCAATGGTACTAAAGTACTTAGAAGTTTGAACTATAATTGGGCATTTAACACAAAAGAAAGGCTAATTACACAATATTTATTTCTAAAAGCATTTTACTGGAAGACCTTATTTGGACATGAAGAATAAAAGATAAACAATGTGATTGAAAATGTTGGAAAATTGAAATTGTTAAATAACCAATGTAGAAAAATCTAGGGAACAAGCACATGAAGAAGAAAAGTTATATCAAGTTCTGCACTGTACTCCAATATCTTCACAAGTGGATATAAATATATTTAAGTTTTACATACTACTTTTTCTATTCCACCCACAACCACAATGATGAGAATGTTTTTTAGAAGTTTAATTATTCAAGGTTTCTGTTCTCCTGTATGACATCCACTCTTCATCCTATCCTTCATCCTCCTCCTATGTTCCTCCAATGTCCTCCTCTCACTTGAATTCTTTTTTACTCCATGATACTCCTTTTGGCTTGAATGTGATCACCTCTAGCATGATCCTCTAGCTTGAATACATGTCATCTACAGAACTACCACTTAATTGAAGCAAGACTACAACTTTAGCTTGCCTACCAGTGCTAAGATGCCTCTTGGGGAGATTTCAACCCTGGTCTTCAACATGATAACCAAGTGACACTAGAACTTGACCAAAACACCTATGACAACACATAGTTACTTTTATTGCAATGCTTCTATGTGATTAAATTTGTGCTCAAGCACCAGGCCTAGGATAAATAAGGGATTTATCATAAGATCCAACAAAGAGGTTTTTCCCTAGGCATGTGGCTGCTATGTATGTGATGAATTGAAAAGGTTTTCCTGAAGATATGTCAAGGCTTTAAGGCTGGCTGATATTTAAATCCAGACATGAATAGCTTGGTCTGTAATGAAGTACCCCAAGTTGCTTCTAATGTCAGCTTCAATTAATGCCAAAAAAATTGTTGCATCCCCCCTCTCTACACCCAAGTCATCTATAATTCTTAATTTTGTTTGTATAATGGACCTAATGAAATCAGCATCTTTCCCAAAATATCTATCTATTTCTTCCTCTCAACACTAGAGATTGGTGCATTATAACTACATCACCAGACTTGTGCCCCTGCTCATGATTATTGTCATCTTCTCCTCTCAAACTCTTCATCTTGATGATGGCTCATGAGTGTGCGGAGTGTGATTCAAAATGTTGATGAAAAAGGAACTGACGCAATCGAATCTAGAAACAAGATACAACAACCTAAAAGTATACAAACTTTCACATTGACACAGAAACAAAACTACACAAAGTACGCATGGATATGAGGTTGGAAAGAATCATTTTTTTGGCATGTGATGTTGACCTTACAAACATACATTACAATGGACAAATTCTTCACTTTGAGCTCTGCACCATAATTTAGGGTGGGTTCAGCCATGTGATATAGATGGAAATGTGATCTGAGGATAAACGTCTCTGTCCAACAGTATGGAATGTATCAACTTCACTGGTACTAGACAGAGCTTGGTATGTCAATCTCCATGAACTATTCCCTTATTTTGTTTCAAAATTTTTGGAAAGGAATGAGTCATGGCTCTTTAGATCATCGAGAAGGGATCTATACGACCAACTTCAATGACGAATGTGCACATTATAAGAATTCAATGCCCACAAGATAAGTATTGCAGATAAAGGAGATGATTTGTAGAATCAACTGTTACAAAAATTTGCAACTGCAAGACAATTGGAGTTTCAGGTGGATTTTTTACTAACTATGACACTAAAGACTTCTTTGACCAGATCAACTATTACAGAAATTTTCAACTGCAAAGCCAAGACAAATTGGATTTACTTGGGGGGTCTTTTAGCAATTGATCTACTTAAAGAGTTATTTGATCAGGAGCAGAACATCCAGTACTTCATATGTTGAAATGAATCCTAAGCAAAAACTTTCGCATGTCAAAAGACATACAATTTCAGTATGCTTGAACAAAACAAAGAAAAACATACATTACCAATATCCTGAACGGAGTCTTGAGACCTTTTATTTCATGATAAACAAAGTCCTACAACCTATCTCATAGAATAGAATATAAGACTTTTTAACGTCTACAAGACAAAAGAAGCCTATGGGATAGTAAACCCTATTATTTATGCATTGTGAAGTGCTGCTCTTCTGCATTTTAGTTTAATAGTGAACCCTCCAAATCTCTTGAACCATTCTTCGCTAGATAAATCTTGAAAAGAGGCTGCTATTAAACCATTTATGATCCTTATTGTGATCGCATTTTCAAAACCCTCTCACATCTCCATTGCATAAACTCTACTATAGTTACATCTCTGATGAAAAACCATTAATCTATCTATCCACATTTAAAATTTGTTTGAATAATCAGAAAGTATAATGTAGTCGAACCTATTCTCAAACCTCAATTTCTATCTTAAACAAACAGACATAGTTTCCCACTACCAACTTAAGTGAAGCATTCTAACTCTATAAGATTGAGATCACTGAACAAGACAAAAGCGACACAAAATAAAACTATGTTTCATTTATGCATTTGCCTATTATATAACACCTTAATTTATATCTACCAAAAAACACTACACACAAGATTTGGCTGTGTAATTAACTTCCACTGAGATATTGCAAAAGGTTTGAATCTCAATACTCAAATAATATCAAAATTAAATTCAGAAACCCATAGATTACACAAAAATTCAAACATTTATAAAAACTCATAATATCAAACATATTCTCTTCAGAAGTAGACAGACCATAGATTGTAAGTTCCTTCATGCAAAACAATGGAAATTTAATTATATAATACTAAAAGAATACAAAATCTTAAACTAGATTACACATTTGTGAAGAGACTTTTATTTTTCAGCTGCACTACAGTCACATATATGATAAATAACTAAAAATCAATGTCACATATATCTATCTACACACACAATTTGGTTACAGTATTAGATCAACATCTAATTAAGAGTTGGACTTAATTACAATTCAACAAAGAAATCTGAATCTAGAAACCTGATATATATACAAAAAAAAAAGAGTTATAGATACAATATCTTTGCAATAGGGTTCCATAGCTAGTTCTTTTTCTCACTAGGTGGAGCAAAGTTCAGCTCAAACATTTCCTTGGAAATGTTGCCTAGTTCATAAAATCCAACAAGCCTTACAACAATTTCAGCGCTCTCTTGAATATGATGATAGAGAGCAAGATCAAAAGGCTGAGAAAAACAAAGAGAAACAAAATAATCAAACAAAAAATAAAATCCTAAACTTATGTTGACAGTGTAGAACATTTACATAATAAAGAGCCTAAATAACTCACCATTGATTTTGTTCAGCGTAGATAAAGCCGCATATTTTTCCCCTTCTTCGTACATACACTCTATTGGACAAGAAGGGCCAAAAACCCTATCTGCACAATAAATTTACAATTTCATCACAAACAAATGATTTCTACAACAATAAAACACATATAAATAAAACTAAGAAAAGAAGAGTGGAAATAAATTTAGATTCAGATATTTGTGTGATAAATTTTCTTACCAAAAGAGTACGAGTTTGAACCGTGTTTGAACACAATAATCTGCTCATTCTGGAAATCCCAATCTGACTCATCTTTGTGAGCCAGTTCTTTCCTATTAATGGCCTCACTCTCACTATAACAAATATCTTCTCTTCCCTCACTTTATTGTGACCTCCTGGTGTTTTTGTCGGAGTTCTTTCTATTTTTGACGCTGGTGTGCCGAGAGTTTGATCTACCGAAACAACTTCTATACTAAACCCTGTTCCAGCCTTGTTTTGGATGGTTTATATATCATATGATACTTTGAAATGAAACACATAATAATATGTATAATAATAAACAGAAACAACATGAATTGGTCTTTATTTTCAACTCCTGTTACAACATTAACAAATAATTATTGTTTAAACTTCTGACCTAAGAAAGTTTGTTCAGAAATCGAGAAAGTTAACAACTACAAGAAATTAGTTGACCAGAATGTGCTTGTATTAATCAACCACAAAGAAAATTTCCTTAAATATTTAATACCAAGTTCTCACACAACTAGAAGGCAAAGAGCGACGACTTCATGAGGACCAACGCACTGAAAGATCCTAGTAAGAAATCTATCAAAATGAGTGGAATATGAGTTGATATTGTACCAATATTCCTCCATAACCTACCTTGTCTTAACCGACTGTAAGATTCAAGTCAACCATATGATCATGCCTAGTTTCATAAAGGACTAAAACTTCATAAAAATGATGTTTTCAGGGTCCAAACTCCTAAATAAGGTCAAAATTAGGTTTAGTAACTGCCCAGAAGGTATTGAGAACATAAAAGAGGGTCACAAACACTTTGATTAAGACCAAGGAAGTATGATTACATCAAATTAAATAATGTTATTATTTTTTTTCCATCGAGATCATCTTTGCATATTATACTTACTAAGTTATCATCATAAACAAGAAATGCATTCAAGACAACCATATGATCAATTCTCAAATTTTCATAGCCTCTTGTGTTTTACCAATAGTTGGTGTACCCAAGTAGGTTCATTGGGAGTGATTGTCCAAATCAACGCAAAATAGGAACTCGAATCATCGAGTTTGGATGCTATATTGAAGTTAGAAGTTGTTTTCAAAGGTCTAGAGCCTATAGTTTTCAAAGGTGTAGAGCCTATAGTAAGAGATCTACTCAAAAAGTTGAGAGATTCAGTCCTAGAGGACAAGTGAAGCTATAAGCTCTGCATCAAGTGGTATCAAAGCTTGGTAAGAGTTCTTAGGAGAAAGACAATATGTTAGTGGGAGATGGAGAAACCAATCTCAGAATATCACTTGAAGCCTTGCAATGTTGAGAGTGGGATAAAGGCTACATTTGAGACCCTAGATAAGGAACAACCTTATTGAGCTTCACTTTGTTTTGAGAATAGTTTTATATTCTATACTAAACATGGCCAACCACATGAAGGTGGAATCTTATTTGGCCCCAAACCCCCCTCCCCTGCCCCTAACATCACTCTAAATTCCCCGTTAATATCTAATTAACATTCATTCATTATTTCATCCACTAATAAAATGTAACATTCATTAATTATCATATATGTAATTCAATTATCTTATGTTAGCTAAAACATTTATGATACATATACTCAAAGTCAAAAATACATAGTAAGTACATCAAAAACCATAATCATCTCATATGAATTAAAAACATTAAAAGGTACATCATGAATTAATTAGATTAAGAATTGATCGCATAACTATACATTTCTATCAATAAATCAATATTAAGTAGATTAAGCAGTGATCACATAAATGTACATTTCATTCATGTCATTGATCTTCTTTTTCATCCAACTCATCATCATTATCGTCGACATCATCACCACCACTGTCATTTTCATTGTCGTCGTCGTCGTCATCATCATCATCATCATCATCATCATCATCATCATTATCATCATCATCATCATCATCATCATCATCATCATCATCAGTAGCATCATCATCGTCGTCATCATCTTCTTCTTCAATAAAAGTTGTGTCAAGAACATCATCGACTAACTGTCAATCATGATCATCATCTACATCATCTTCTAGTTGTTCACAATCTTCTTCTTCCATCGCATTATACCTTATCAGCCTTACTCTTGGATCATGTCTAACAAATAACAACCAACCTGATTTATGTGGAACCTCTGAGTAAAATACCTACTCACATTGGCTTGGAAGAACATAGGGCTCATCCCCAACTGGCTCAAACCACCTTGTATTAATCACTGGAAATCCATTATCATGTTCAATAACAGTTCTCTCAAGATCATTTTGATAAAGTCATAACCTATACCATCTAACAATGAAGAGAACTAATTTGAAGAAATTAAAGTCACACTCAAGTATATCATCCAAAATTCTATAGTATCAATTTTCAGACTCTCGAGGATGTAAGTCATTTCTAGATGAAATATTAGTTACCTGAAAGACTGTACTTATCCTAGAATCTCAAGTTTTCTTTGTGTCATCCAAATTTTTGATGCAAAATTTATGACCATTACAAAACATAGCCTTGTGGTGTTTGACCTGCAAAAATATGTCAAACATGTATAAATTATTGCATCAGGAGTTGATAAACGTACAGGTGATTAACAAAATTATACGTACCTAGAAATCTCTTAAACCATATGCTAAATCTATTTCCCTTTGTGTAACATTTGAATCTTTGTTACGATGAGCTTCTTTAACTAATGAAGATACAACTTCCCATGTTAATGTGCAACCTAAATGATGGCATTGTTCAATCCATACCGTCATCCAATCTTGATTGTTTGTAATATACAAATGTATTGCATCCCACTCTCGAGCAGCTGTACAAAAAATAAATAGATGAATTACAGTCAATTAATTTTGAAGAGTAAGAATTAATTAATAGCTATAATAACATCTTATAATTGATTACCTCTCACTTTCCTCAATCTACCTTTCTCCACCAAATACTCCCCTTCAAATTTTCTAATGGTTTTGAGATCCCAAATGCGATCTATATGGATCTTTGCTACACGCTTAGGAAGATATTCAGTAATGTACACCATATTCTAGTATACCATATATCCCTCCACCATAGAACCCTCAGGATGTGCTCTTTGTCAAACCAAAACCTTAAAAAAATAGCAAGTGCCTCTCAACCATCCACATTGACTGAGTATGCATGGGTCCACACAATTCAATCTCCTCAACTTGGTGTATGAGGTAGTGTTCTTGTACATTGAAAAAGGTTGAAGCTAGACACTTTTTCATTTCACACATTAGATGAGGAATTATTCTCTTCCAATATTTTAAATCTTCTTTACGGATTTCTTTAGATCACAACAACCTACAAGACATTAAAGACACAAAAATATATAAACACGAGACTTTACAATATATTACATAACAAGAAAAAAATTGTGAATACAATAAATATATATATATATATATATATATAATTGAACAGATATCATTGCTTACCTCATGTATTTTCCAAGATCATATATCACTTGTTTGATGTTATTGTTGAAGTTCTCTAGGAGAGATAGAGGTAGCAATACTGCAACAATTATAAAAATAATCATGTCATTCTTTTCTCACATAATACAATGAAAAGTACATGCAGTTTCAATTATATTGTAAATACAAAAGAACATGAATTACCTTGATGAAGGTATGCCAATCATGCGTTTACAACCCTGGCCCAAATTCACTTTTCTTTGATATGACATTGCTTATGTTTGCAGCAAATCCTGTGGGAAATTGAATTTTTCGTATGACTTCTTTTATGGCATCACTTTGTTGCTCTATTAATAACCAAGGAAGGGCACTTATATTAATCCATTCTCTATTTCTATTTGATTCAATAAAATTTTTCATTGCATGATTGGATTCATGAATGTCACCACAAATTTGACAATTTTTTTTTTGTCACGCCTTCCATCCAATATCTTCCACAATGTCTCTATTACATTCTTTCCAATATACATAGTATCAAACAAATGCACAATTTACAACTGTTCGTAGTAGGGAAACCTACTAAATTGTCTAGGATAAATTCTTTGGTCCCTTTGGAAGGTGCTCAATATTATTTCCTTAATGACTTTCACGATCATCAATTACATAATCAGAAAACAAAACACAATAGAAAAATATAAATTCCTAACATAAACCATTAGGTCCAACGGTAGTACCTTGAGGATTAATTCTATTATATTGCAACTTGTATTGGTGAGTTTTTCATTCTTTGTGGCTTAGATGTAGTCTCTTCTTTTCCATTGAAAGGATGTTTTTTGGTATTTTGATACTTATGATTTCTATGGAGGAAGTTCCTATACTCATCAAACACCTGCTTTCCTAAACTTTTTGAATGACGAGATTTAATCCTTGGACCACAAACTGGACATGCAAATTTTTCCTTTGTTTGAAGACCTACAAGATAATGATACAATTAGAATAAATATGTTAGTTTTTATATTTATAATTATCATGTGCAACTTGAATTCACCATAATATACTAGAAAAATGTGGTATCCATGGGGCATCATGTATTGTCCATACAAGCATTGCATGGAATTGAAATTGTCTATGTCTTATTGGTCTAGAGATGTCATACATAGTGACACCATTCCATAACTCTAGCAACTCGTCGATAAGAGGCTCAATATATACATTCATATCTATAACTTAGTATTTACCTAGTTGAATGAACAAAAATATTACATAATTATTGTGACCATTTTACCGCAAGATTTATAATTATATGCAGATAACTAATAAATGATCAAATACCTGAAACAATCATTGCCAACATAATGTGCTCCCTCTTTATTGACATCCATGGAGGAATTTTATTAATGATGACAAAAATAGGCCAAACAGAGTAAACAGATCTTAGCTCTCCAAATGGATTGACATTGTTTGCTACCAATGAAAGCTTGAGATTTTGAGGTTCTTTGATAAAGTGCGGCCACTTTTCCTCTATGATCTTAAATGCAGAACCATCCACAGACATTCAAATAATGGCATCTTGACTCTTATAAAGTGCATGGTAATCTATAAATTATGCCAAGCTACTACACCTGAAAAAATCTTTGCAAATGTGGTATAATGGGGATGTAACAAAGAACCTTGCGAGGAACCTTTTTTGTTATTTGATCTATTCTATATCTAATCGTATGACATTCAGGGCATTCTATTGCAAATTCATGTTCTTTATGATAAATAATATGATCATTGGGGTAGGCATCTATTTCTTGATACTCCATTCCAATTTCTTTCATAGTGGCACATAATTTTCGGTATGAGCGAGGGAGAATATTTGATGGTGGTAACAAAAACTCGCCTATCAATCTATAGAAAAAAATAAGTTGTTTATATTAAAAATATTTATTTATGGTACATGTTTCACACTTTAATTACTATAATGATATATATGACATACCTTAGCATACATGACATTGTTATGTTGGATAAACCATTCATAACCTTCAAGTTCAACAACAAAAATACAACAGAGAGAAGATTTGTTTGGGAGCCTTCGTAAAGGGTCACGGCTGCCTTCTCAATTAGAGGTATATCATGGATGACATCAACGTCATCCTGATCATCATCATCATAAGTTGCGCCAGTACTAATGGGTCATGGATCAATGTATTAGTACCATCATCTTCAAATGTGTTATTTGGTGCATGATCGTCATCTTCCATGGGATCATAATCTTCAACTTCGATATCCGCACCTCCATGATCCATATTCGCACCTCCATGGTCCATATCACATACTTCCCTAGGGAGGTCAACCTATATAAAAATGATGAACACAAATAAACCATGATAATGATCTCATCATCAAGTGTATTTCATATATATATTAATTGTTAAATAAATATAATGAAAAAATACCAATTGATGATAATCAAACCCCCTTCAATGTGACCATTCTCCCTACAATGTCTCTTATCTATTTTTCTTAGCAATCTTCTAGTGTTTAAGCCCTTACAAATGTTGTAGGGACAATAACATTTTCCATCGCCTTTTCTTTTGAAGTTAGACCACAATCTATTGATTGTATCCCCATTTTGTTCTTCACTTAGATTGTCTAACATGATCCTTCTTCACTTAGATTATCTATAACCTAATTATATATAGAAATTGAAAATTTAGTTATGAAATGATGTTTTAGTAAAGTGTACCAAATTAAAATACTTCTGCTATTGTAGTCTTCCACCTCAAACTCTTTCCTATTGTGGCAAGAAAGAAAGATATTCAAATAATATAGTAGTTTGTAAATCAAAATAAAACATCATATATATTATAAACAAAATATATCATAAGTGCATCAAATTTGACCAAGAACTATTGTCCTATAGAAGTACACAATTTTGTTTTCAGCAAACTCCCAAAGATTTGATCAAAGAAGGTATATGCACAAGTGACAAATATGCAGATTTGACCAAGCACTACTAGGAGTTTGACCCAGCAACAAATGGACTTCTGATGATTTTATTACAATAGTACATTTGTTGTTGGGTAAGCTCCCAGTAGTGCTTAGGAAAGTCTGCATGTTCATCACCTGTGCATGTACCTTCTCTAATCAACTCTTATGCATTCATTTACTATTTATTCATTTAAGGTCTAACTTCAAGCAGATCTCAGTGGATGCATCATAAATAGTAGCATCCAATGAATAATAGAAACATGTTGTGAAGAGTAGTTATGACAAGGATTATCTACTTTGAACTTGTAAAAATGAATTTGAATTGTACAACAAAGACCACATTTTTCACCAAAAATTACCATAAGATATAAAAATGTAGAGATGTATGGAGCTACATATTTGATTTAAAGCATGTCTCCAAAGTTGGTAGAATACCCCTATCCAAGGGTCAACTATGTAAGTCTCTCAAAAGAAGATAATAATAAAAAAGAAGGTTAAAAGATAGAATATATCTACTTTTTGTGGCATTTTCACATAGAACAAGGAGATTAGTTCTAAGCTTGAAAATATATAGAATCTGATGGTTGCTGACAAATGCTCCAAGTCCCTACATGAAGAAGAAAAATAATGGAGGTGGAAATGGAAAGAGGCTGGAAATATTCATTTTCTGTAAGAAAAATCTCAGCTTTTTTAAGTTTATTATCATCTTTCACACTGGATAAAAATGAGCATTTGAACATAGGCTACAATGTGAAGCTAATTTTAGAGATTATCCCAGTTTTTCAAGAGATATCTTGGTAATTTTTAGATCTGAGTCCAATTTTGTTAGGAATACAGAAAGAACTAACACATTAGATTAATTCCCACACAAAATAACAAAGTCAATAGCACTTATTTGCTGCTGCATATATATACATATGCATACATACACACACACACATATACATACATATATATACATACATATACATACATATGCATACATACACACACAGTAGTCTTTGTTGAATATTGAAAGGAAGTTATTTGTAGCAAACAAGATAATGTGCAACGACATTTAATGACTCAAAGACAAAAAGGGTATCTAGATCTGTCAATTAATAGAAGTATCCCAATCAATAGGGTCCCATGGAGAAATAGATATGGTAGAAGAAGATGCTACAATGACTAATGTCATGTACCATAGCTAAAGACAAGAATCAGTCACATGGGTCAGAAAACATTAAAACAACGCATCAATGAAGTGACCATGCAGAAATCCTTGAATAACATGAGTCAAAGCAATGGTTGAAAAAGAAAGAAGAGTGACATTGCATGAATAACATTGGTGTAGGAGATACAATATGCCAATAGAGTATATTATTATCATGGAATGTTTTGACAAGTCCATGAAGAATACATTATGAAGAAGCCTAAGAATAGTGAATGAAATACAATGACAGAGACCCAACTATGGACAAAAGTAGAGGGCGGGTATTTGTATGAGCTTAAGCATGATAGAGAGTCAAAACTCTGAGATTAATAACATATAATATGGTGAAAGACATTGAAATAAAAATTAAGTGACCCTCAATAAGATCAATCCATGATATAAAGTAAGAAGGAAATAAAATATAGAAGCATATCCCAACGATTCTAAAAGAAAACAAGATGAAAATGATATGAATCATAAATTTAAAAATTAATAATTTCATGTGTATCAAGATGTTGACTATCATAGCTAAATAAATCAATGAAAAAAAATTGATAAAAAAATGATTAAAACAATATGAATGGATGGTGTTGAAACAATCATTCTTGAAAATGGAAATCACTGATGTTGACCATGATAACAATGCTATAGATATTTTGAGTGGTTCTCTCAAGTTTGTCTACCTTTTATACATATCTTTTCCATTATAAACACTAGATCTCCATCCTATGACCCAATGAAAAGTGTGAAGACATTATATTTTTCCATTAGTATATAGAAGGAAAAACATGATGAACACCATCGGTTTATGCTATACCGACAGACAGGGCACAACACTACCCAACGCCAAGGTTATCAATACTACCAAGTACAAAGCATCTTGACAAACACTATTCAGTGTTACCTGATGACAAAAAGGACAAGGGAACCCGATGAGTAACCAACAATGCAACCTGACAAAACAATCAAAGAGAGGAACCCAACAGATGAAGGGAACCCAACAATTAGTTCAAATAAGGAACACCGACAGACTTTAAGTTCACACTGACGATCAAGAACAGACAGTCAGTTACATCCCGTAAAAAGTGGATCTGACTTTACACGTCAGATAAATCACTGAAATTTTATATTTAGCTTCTTGATTTGTTTTAAATCCATTTCATGCAGAGAAAGCAATGTAATTATTATTGTTTTTATCAATCTAACTGTTTTAAAACATGCAAACTAAAGGATCAAGGTTAAGTTGTATACCTTGGATCTAGAGTTAACATTGTAATGCGTGATTCTAAAATAGGTCAAATACTTGTATAAATAGATGCCCAATCAATTGTGAACATGTTGTTCGATGATGATTGTAGCCACTAAGAGCATCTAAGGATCAGACAAGAGAATTCATGCAACAATGTAGAAAAAGATCAAATCAGTTGTCAAGAACAGAATACAGGCTACCGACAAGAAGGAAAATGTATTAATCAATCACTATAGGTGATACTCATATTCTGTGAGTTTTAAAGGATATGTATTCAGAAATTATAGATTACATACAATCAGGTCAAACATATTGTACACATTCTAACAAGTGGGGTACATTTAAGAAATCCTTTCAAGGAAGGTGGACTTAATAGTCCTATTGTAAATATCTTAATTGAGTGCACACTTCATTAGTGTTGCTAAAAGCTCTTAACAGAGTAGATCCTAACAGGTCTCCACATTAATACTCCTAACAGGGTAGATCATCAGAAGTGATCAATTGTAAGCCTTTACCGGCTCCCTTCCATTCTGTAGATAGTGAAGTTTTGTGGGTGTCATCCCCACCGCAGATTTTACTTCCTAACAGGAGTTTTCTGCGATATCATATCTTATGTTATGTATCTATTACTTTCATGAATGTTTCTATGAATGTTGCATACAATTAAGATTATGAATTAATACTACATGCATAAGAAAGAACTGTTAGAGTAATAAAGTGATTCCACTTATTAATTAAATCATATTTATTTAATTATTAAGTCACTTGTTATCTCTCTTTTACTTAAGCTAAACTTTAGGCATTTAATAATTAATTCCTTTATTAATTATTATTATTATGCAACCTAGATATTTCACCTTTAGGGTTTCCCTTTTAGGGTTCCGGTATCCTTTTATAAGGATTCCCTCTTTGTAAATTATACAATTCTATGGTTATTAATTAATTGAGGATGTTATTACATTAAGAGAGTTTTTCTACATTGTTTTCATAATATGTTTCCTCTTCCATCGATATGTGATTTTTGGCCTCCATAGCTTTTTTGCTTCTCTCTTTCTGTAACAGGTTTGCATGCAGGTGATTCTTGGGAGATATGGGTTGATAGTTTTCATCAACTCCAATATGGTATCAGAGCTCCAGATCTTCATGCCCATGCTCTCTTCATGAGAGATTTGGCCTTGTTCTTTAAATCTATATTTTTTGAGAGGTTTTTGTCTCAGATTTTAGTGTTTTTTGGGAGTGTTTTTTGTTTGGAGTAGTTTGAGAAAAAACTGACATCTAGGTTGTGTCCGGAATTCCCCCAAAACCCCTATTTTCATATAGGGCACATCTTATTTGGACACAGTTGAAATTTGGGCCCTATTTTTTTGGCACACTTTACGAGGCAAAATTTTGCCTCAATTATTGTGCTACCTTGATTTATGTGCCGCCTCAAGTTCCATGCTGCCTCAAGTTCCATGCTACATCATTTTTCATGCCGCCCAGTTGCATGGAAGAGACAGAAAATGGCAGCCCTATATTGTTTTAAATATTTTTTTAAAACAAAAAAATATAAAAAAATTTTATGTTTTTTTTCTTCAATAAAAAAAAAACATTCCATTTTTTTAATTGTTTTTTTTCAAAAAAAACAATTGTTGTTTTTATTGTTTTTTTCATTTAAAAAAATAATATTTTTTTTCTTTGCCAACTTTGGCGGGAAATCTGGAGGTAGGCCAAATTTGGAGGTATCTCCAGTTTAGCAAGGCTTTACCATTTTTGGTTGAGGTTTCATGAGGTTCAATTATGTTTTGACCTCTTGGTGATGTTTTGCTCATATCTAGAGCAAACAGAGGCTGATTTTTTACTTCCTTATATCGTCGGAAAGCTCTTTCCAAGACGGATGCCTTTCTGGAGGTTATATTTTCTAATTTTTCCATGTTGCAATTTTTTTCGCCTGTCAAAGTCAGCGATCTATTTTGCACTCTAGGAGCCATATCTTGCTCTTCTGGACTCTATTTTTTTACTTTTTCATGGCGTCAGAAAGATGGTTTTATCCTTTTTCTTCTTTTATGGGGCTCACACCCAGATTCTTCTCCATGTATCTATGTATTCAGTTTTTTGCTTTATGGCATTCTAGTAGATATCTTGGATGTTTCAGGTCCTGGGATCGTTTCCTTCTCTGAACATTGTATACACCTTTTCTGTAGCTTTCTTTTGCAAACACGCTGAGATAATGTATCATTTGATGCATGCTTGGGGTTTGATTATACTCACACTATATTATAAAGTGTCATGGGGGGTTTGATGTTTTCTTTCTTTGCCATTTACCTTTGTCAAGTGAGTGTCCCTTCCACGACATTAGCCTCATGATGTGTTTCATGTGAGTGTTTCTTCCACGACACCATCTTTTATTTGTGCTTGTACGTTATTCCTTATGTAGTGTTTCTTGGCAGTCTGTTTCAGTGTACCTATCATACCTCACCCTGCTCAACATTATGGGGGGTATCTCCTATTGGTTCTAATGCTTCCTTGGTTTGATGGAGTGATCCATGTATTTTGTATTTGTTCCTATGTACTAGACGGATGCAGTGGCTGGTACCTATGCATTTCGGTGAGATGGATCATTTACCATATGGACACTCTTCTTTCATTCCTATTTTGGAGGCATTCTTCCATCTTCGATTGATCAGCTCTTCAGGCTTTGTTTAAAGTCTTCTCTACCTGATCATGTTCTATTATAGTGGAGGTTCCATCAGTCATTTTTTGACAGTGTTTGCAGCTTCATGCTTCAGAGGTGTTCTACATGTTCTTTCTTTGTTCCTATTTTCTGGGACATTCTCTAGTTTGGAGGCTTCTTCTGTCTTTCACTAGGCTTCATCTCTTTTTGGAGAGGGGTTTTTCCCATTGGGTTTTCTCCTTTTCTCCTCTTTATAGAGATTTTTTGTATTGGGTACCTCATCAGGCCTTGTTTCCGGGACCCATTTTCCTGCTTTCAGTAGTTGTTTCTAGGTTTTAGCTTCTCCCTAAGTTTATCTTAAGAGGGGTGTTAGAGTAATAAAGTGATTCCACTTACTAATTAAATCATATTGATTTAATTATTAAGTCACTTATTATCTCTCTTTTACTTAAGCTAAACTTTAGGCATTTAATAGTTAATTCTTTTATTAATTATTATTATGCAACCTAGATATTTCCCCTTTAGGGTTCCGATATCCTTTTATAAGGATTCCCTCTTTGTAAATTATTCAATTCCATGGTTATTAATTAATTGAGGATGTTATTACATTAAGAGATTTTTTCTACATTGTTTTCACAGTATGTTTCCTCTTCCATCGATATGTGATTTTTGGCTTCCATAACTTTTTTGCTTCTCTCTTTCTGTGACAGGTTTGCATGTAGGTGATTCTTGGGAGCTATTGGTTGGTAGTTTTCATCAACTCCAATAAGAACATTAGATATGGTCGGTAATACAAGTAAAGATTGTTTACTAATGATGAAAGGTGAAAAGTGTTAAAATTTTTAGAGGTACGGATTCACCCATCCCCTCTCAGTAGTACTTCCCATTAATCCCAACAATTGGTATTAGAGATCAGTCTCTTATTGGAAAGCTTAAAGGCTTAAGAGAAAAGATCATACAATGGAGAAGTACAAACTTGATAAAAATATTGAGAATAAAAATCTTGAAATAGAGTTGTTCTATGAACAGTATAAAGAAGCTAGAATCGGTATGAGATAGTTGTTGGATGAAAGAAAGAATATGGCTTCTCGCTATAATGAGACAGATTATCTTGAGCAAGAGATTCCAGATTTCTTTGAGTCTTTAGGATCAAATACAAACATGGCATCAGATACATTAGAAGAAAGCAACAATCCTAAAATCCATCCTGAGCATCCTGTCAACACCGAGAATGTTATTTGATAGTCTTCCTGATGAACTCTGTCTTCATCACCTGACGAGTTGTTCAACATTTATGACAGACTTAGGGCAAAAGTCTATAAATACTCGAAGAGAGCACTTCATTTCTCACATGCGATTTGAGAAGAAAGAGTAGAGAAAAATAGAGCGATAAGAGAGCATTCAGCAGAGTGACCTCGACTCGATCCAACACACTCCAAACAGATCACTCACCAGCCACACGGATCGAAGTAAGTACTGAGCAAACCGAAGAACTCTGTTGTTATTTTCAAGAAAGCCCTAATTTTGAAATACAATGGAAACCACTTCAATAATAGTTAAATTGAAGAATGATAAGAAGAATGCAGTTAAGTTGATAAAGAACAACACTTGTGTGGAACCTAAGTACAAGATATGCCCAGAGATTGCATCACAACCCGATGATTCTAGAGCATTTTCAAAAATTCCACCTAGGGTTTTGCTAATAGAAGACGTAAGGTCCTACATTCATTGCAAGATCACTGAAATAAATGATCTAGAGATAGATCAAGCTTAAAAGAAGTTGTGTGATGAATAAGGAAACCTGAAAGAAGAACACAAGCATCTGCAAGTAAAAGGGATAACTAATGCCCTATATTTCCTGAGGGTTTTCAAAACTGACTAGATTAGGTTAGTTTTGAGTAGAATGTATGACCAGAAGTTGTGGTTAGATGAACCTAAGAAAATCACAAAGGATGTGTTACATGCTATAACCGGTTACCCGATAACCGACAAACCTAAGGCACACAAGCATCTCTCCGGGCCAGAAGTTGAAAAACTTACCAATGCAGTATGGGATAACAGAGGAATCAAGGTGAACACCATCACTGATAAGGAACTAAAGTTCAGTGCACATGTGATAGGATACAAAATATTCCAAGAAAGAAGGCTAAATGACATTACATCAACAGCAGTAAGCACAACTTACAATATTGTCACAAAGGGAATACAGATGGATCTATGTGAGATCCCATGGAAGCAACTTGATGAGAATATGACAATAATCAGGTCTTCAAAGACTAACACATGTAAGTTTGGTTCACTCATCATGTGTATATCCTTTTATTTTCAAGAATACTTTCCTTCAGTTGGCAAAGTAAATGGGACACTACCAAGCCAGTTACACTGCAAATTAGTGAACTTATCCAGTCACTAGGTGACAAATTTGATTCAGTAATGACTGAATACTTCCTTGACTTTAAGGAAAAGATGATGGAAAGAGTGAGAATCCCTTAACAATTGATTTAACAACATAGGGATGAAATATGTTTCATGGTGGATACATATTTTACTCACATTAAACCAGTTGTACCAAGGATATCCTAGTTAGCACCTCTTGACTATGAGATTAACATAGATCAAGCAATCAATGTAATTGATGCATTGATAAATGAGCCACTTGACAGTAAAAAATCAAGATTTGGAACTTATGAAGAGGCTAAGTCTAAGATAAAAACATGCCTAGTAATCAAGAAAACTATCAACAAGAAGAACAAAATGGTAAAGAATCTTGAAATGATTATGTCAGTCAATGAGGAGAAGAAAGAACAAACAGAGGAAATCAAGGAACAGGGTACCCTCGGTGAAGAGCAACATAAGAAAGAATCAAATTCTGAGGCCATTGAATCTGACACACCTCCACCTCCTACAAAGAAACCAAGAACCATAGCGGCTCAGAGAATAAGGAGCCAAATAGTAAAAGCCACTACAGCTCTCAAGAAAGGTCAAGTGAGGACCTATGAGAGGAAGCAACAAACAGAGAATCAAACTATGAAACAAACACCTACAAAAAGGAGGAAAAGACTAGTCAGAAAGCTGACATAGAAGATTCAAAACAGGATGAGCCTGATGTAGAAAATAAAAGCTCAGCCTCTAGAACAATGGATGAAATTTCCAATTCAATTGCAACAACCAGTATACTGACTGATAGGAAATTTAGACAGTGGGAGAAACTTGAGCTAGAGGACCAACATAAGATACAAGATGCAATAATCAGGGCAATGGTCAAGTTCAAATATGTACCATTAGAATTTATAGGCAAAATACCCAAAGAACTGGGTGACAAAATTTCACATCAATGGTCATATGCTCTATACATAGAAAAGGAAGCAAGGGAGAGGGTACTTGTCACACTCATTCCTCTTGAATCAAAGATGGAAGAGATCAAAGAAATAATGGAAAATATCTCAAGTAAATTTGTAGCAAAAATAAGAGCTTACAAAGTGCTAGAAGATAAATTTATAGAGCTGGACAGCATGACCGAGGCCAAATGGAGAAAAATCCTAGATCTGCCTACAGAGTCAACAAGTTGTGAGAATCAATTACTTCTCACCGACACACCTCATGTAGAGGAGGAGAAAGATAAGGCAAGTCCTAAGCACATTGCTTTGGATAATGTAGATAATAATGAGCCCATTGACTTAGACCAAGTCATGGATGATCTTGACATTCAAGACATAACCCATTATGATTGAGATAAAGATCCATAGAAAGAAGATGATGCAATTTTTATATCTCTTAAGGATCAAACCAAGCAACAAGAATTGGAGACCCAAGGAAACAAGAACATGGATGTTGCTGATGAAATATGGCCAGAAAATTCAATTATTGACATCACAGGACTGGACCCTTCCAATCAACTACAAAAAGATGAAGATGTCACTGCTCAACAAGATCAAACCGATGAGCAGGACACACTTCTAGATGCAACACAAGTGGGCACACAGAATAACATGCTAGTATTAATGAAGGCCATCAATCTACTAGAAGGAAATAAAGAATCTAATGTAGCAGATACAAGCATACCCGAAGACAAGGGTGGTGCAGAGACAAAGAACACAACAGATGAACCAAAATATACAACTGTAGATCAAGATGCAACCAATGATTAGAAAGGCAATTCTACTGATCAAATTCAAGAAGATAAACAAGTAGAAGAGGAAAAGAAGAAGGAAAAGAGTGAAGAAGCAAAGACAGATGAACAGGAGAAGAAAATAGAAGAGAAATTTGCAAAAACACCCAAGGTTGATGGAGAGATGTCTTCACCAAACTAACAGGTGAATCTCGAGATGAAAACATAATAATCTTCATCTACAAGGCCTTCATTGAGCACCTCAGAGAAATGAACTAGCAATGGTAGTTCATACATTTACATCTACTCAAATCTCAAAAAATAAGAAGAGAAAGAACAAGAATCCAGTCACTCTAGATGAAATCATTGAGATTCTGGTATGTGATCCTAGGACATTGGATCCAATTGAATTGCCAAAGTATGCAAGACTTTGTGAAAGGAAATCCATGCAAGATAAGATAAAAAAAGCCACCAAAGAAGCAAAGGTACTTGAAGTTGCACAAGGAATACTTCAACAAATTGTACCTGATATAGGCGTTGATCAAACAACCCCCATGCTTGATCAATTAGTGGTTCTCACTGATGCAATCAAATCTTAGAACATAGATGCTGAGAAGGCTATGGAGGCTAGACTTGAAAAGAAGTATGAATTCAAGTTAGCTAAGAAGATAAGCCAAGAAGTGGCACTACAAAAGGTAAAGCTTTCTAAACTGGTAAGCACAGTAGACCCAATAATTTCATAAGCTATAGCCTTAATACATAAATTATGCATGCTAGATCAACTCACCAAGGAGTATACCGACAAGATAGCACAGATTGATGTTGATCTTCAAACAAGTGCACAAAGTCTCACAAACAGTGAAGAGGCAGTCAAATTGCACAATAAATAGCTCAAGCAAGCTCGGAAGCTGAGACAAGACATTCAGATTGCAGAAAAAAAGTTTAGAGATGAGGTAAATGAGCTTCAAGCTCAACTCATACTGACACTCTAATTACTGCAGCAACATATGACAGAGGCAAGAGCACTTATTTCCACCCCAAAAATGTTTGTCCTAGACAACATTTATGATATGCATGCAAGAATTGAGTTAGATCACATGGCATTAGAACTCCTCAAAGAAAAATGGGAGAAATTGATTGTAGATATAAAGAACACTCACTCCCACATTCTTGACACATTGTAAGTTACACATTTTTGACAACTTATAAGTTGTACATTTTTGTCATGACTATCAAATAAAGGGGGAAATGATATGTACAGTCAATCAGTAAAAAGGGGGAAATGAAAGGAAGAAATGATATGTACAATTAGTCATTTGAAAGAGGAAAGAACAAAAAGGGGAATGTATAGTACAGAGGCAAGTATACATGTACATATACTTATACTATGTTGATGCATATAGTTAGGGGGAGTCATATAATGACAAGGATATATACATGGTGTACATACTAAACACTTTAGTATCATGCACATATCAGTTTTTGATACTAATGTCAAAGGGGGAGATTGAAGACATTATATTTTGCCAATAGTATATACAAGGAAAAACATGATGAACACCATCGGTTTATCCTATACTGACAGACAGGGCACAACACTACCCGACACCAAGGTTACCGATACTGCCAAGTACAAAGCATCTCGACAAACACTATTCAATGTTACCTGATGACAAAAAGGACAAGGGAACCCAACGAGTAACCAACAGTGCAACCCGATGAAAAAATCAAAGAGAGGAACTCGATAAATGAAGGGAACCCGACAATCAGTTCAATTAAGGAACACCGACAGACTTTGAATTCACACCGACGATCAAGAACCGACAATCAGTTACATCCCACAAAAAGTGGATTTGACTTTCCACGTCAGATAAATCACTGAATTTTTATTTTTAGCTTCTTGATTTGTTTTAAATCCATTACGTGCGGAGAAAGAAATGTAATTATTATTATTTTTATCAGTCTAATTGTTTTAAAACATGCAAACCAAAGGATCAAGGTCAATTTGTATACCTTGAATCAAGAGTTAACATTGTAATGCATGATTCTAGAATAGGTCAAATACTTGTATAAATAGATGCTCAATCAATTGTGATCATGTTTTTTGATGATGATTGTAGCCACTGAGAGCATCTAAGGATCAGATAAGAGAATTCATGCAACAACGCAGACAAAAATCAAATCATTTGTCAAGAACTGAACACAGGCTACCGACGAGCAGGAAATGGTATTAACCAATCACTATAGGTGATATTCATATTCTCTGAGTTTTAAAGGATCTGTAATAAGAAATTATAGATTGCATACAGTCAGGTCAAACATATTGTACACATTTTAACAAGTGGGGTACACTTAAGAAATCCTTTCAAGGAAGGTGGAATTAACAGTCCTATTATA
This sequence comes from Thuja plicata, assembly GCA_018584345.1. Classification (NCBI taxonomy): domain Eukaryota; kingdom Viridiplantae; phylum Streptophyta; class Pinopsida; order Cupressales; family Cupressaceae; genus Thuja; species Thuja plicata. The sequence goes on along the minus strand of MU223597.1, from coordinate 206,439 downwards.
AATCTCTTAACCGAGTGCACACTTCATTAGTATTGCTAAAAGATCTTAACAGATTAGATCCTAACAGGTCTCCACATTAAAAATCTTAACATGGTAGATCAACAAAAGTGATCAATTGTAAGCCTTTACCGACTCCCTTCCATACTGCAGATAGTGAAGTTTTGTGGGTGTCATCCCCACCACAGTTTTTACTTCCTAACAGGAGTTTTCTATGATATCATATCTTGTGTTATGTGTCTATTACTTTCATGAATATTTCTATGAATGTTGCATACAATTAAGATTATGAATTAATACTACATGCATAAGAAAGAAAATTAGATATGTGTTATGTATGTGGATCCTAATCAGACTCAATTTCTTTCGGCGCGGTTTCCCCCCAAACATATCTATATGGGCCCTGACCTTGGGGTCAAGGGGCAGAGCCCCTTGCGGCGTCCTGGGGCAGCGCCCCAGGTGGGGTCAAGGGGTAGACCATTGAAAGGGTCGACCATTGATTTTCTATTAGTCAGAATTTTTTGCCCTAATTAGGTTAGGTCAAATATGCTTGTGAAAAGGGCTTAGGATTTTGAGATTTCATTGTATGAGGGATTTTTCGTAGCTTCCTGCGGCGGTATTGAGTTACAGGTTTTAGATTGTAATTACTGGATAATAATAAAGATATTGGACTCACTATTGGTGGACATAGCCCAGGGATTCGGTGAACCACGTTAAATCTCTATGTCTTTGTGTTCTCTTTCGTGCATTAATATTTGCATTTTTTCTGTTTATTATTCTAACAATATGGTCAATAATACAAGTAAATATTGTTTACTAATGATGAAAGGTGAAAAGTGTTAAAAGTTTTAGACGTACTGATTCACCCCTCCCCTCTCAGTACTACTTCCCATTAATCCCAAAAAAGTGGAAGTATGGAAAAGAATGCATAAAAGTATTTTGTTTAATATTGTGGAGTAGTTAGTACAAGGACGAGAAGTTGTCCTTCACTAGTATCCAAAGGCATATGATTTAATTGTTTAATGATTTTATTTTGAGAGAAAAGAATGTTAGAAACAACTATGTATTAACTAAATGATCTGTAAAGAATGGTTACAAATGTCAGAACATATAACTCCCGAGTCAAGCAATGAGTCAAAAAGTTCACAAACAAAACAAAATTGCATTGATATGTTATTTTCTTAGAATACTGAATGGGATGGCTAATATAATAAAAATTGATTGTTGAAAGACCATTAGATATAAAAATGACCATAAGATATAAAAATGCAAAGATTTATGGAGCTGCATATTTGATTTAAAGCATGTCTCCAAAGATAGTAGAATACCCCTATCCAAGGGTCAACCTTGTAAGTCTCTCAGAAGCATAACATAATCAAAAATAAGGTTAAAGGATAGAATACATCTACTTTTGGTGGCATTTTCACATAGAACAAGGAGATTAGTTCTAAGCTTGAAAATATACAGAATTTGATGGTTGCTGACAAATACTCCAAGTCCCTACATGAAGAAGAAAAATAATGGAGGTGGAAATGGAAAGATGCTGGAAATATTCATTTTCTATAAGAAAACTATCAGCTTTTTTAAGTTTATTTCATCTTTCACACTTGATAAAAATGAGAATTTGAACATAGGCTACAATGTGAATCTAATTTTAGAGATTTATCCCAGTGTTCCAAGAGATATCTTGGTAATTTTTAGATCTGAGTCCAATTTTATTAGGAATACAGAAAGAACTAACCCATCATATTAATTCCCACACAAAATAAAAAAAGTCAATAGAACTTATTTTCTGCTGCATATATTTACATATGCATACATACACACACACAAATATACATACACACACAGTAGTCTTTGTTGAATATTGAAAGGAATCTATTTGTAGAAAACAAGACAATGTGCAAAGACATTTAATGACTCAAAGACAAAAGGGTATCTAGATCTGTCAATTAATAGAAGTATCCCAATCAATAGGGTCCCATGGTGAAATAGATATGGTAGAAGAAGAGGCTACAATGACTAATGTCATGTACCATAGCTAAAGACAAGAATCTATCACAAGGGTCAGAAAACATTGAAACAATGAATCAATGAAGTGACCATGCATAAATCCTTGAATAACATGAGTCAAAGAAATGGTTAAAAAGGCAAGAAGAGTGGCAATGCATGAATAACATTGGTGTAGGAGCTAAAATGTGCCAATAGAGTATATTATTATCATGGAATGTTTTGACAAGTCCATGAAGAATACATTATGAAGAAGCCTAAGAATAGTGAATGAAATACAATGATAGAAACCGAACTATGGAAAAAAGTAGAGGGAAGGTATTTCCATGAGATTAAGCATGATAGAGAGTCAAAACTATGAGATTAATAGCATATAATATGGTTAAATACATTGAAATAAAATGAAGTGACCCTCAATAAGATCAATCCATGATATACAGTAAGAAGGAAAAAATATAGAAGCATATCCCAACGAGTCTAAAAGAAAACAAGATGAAAGTGATACAAATCATAAATTTAAAAATCAATAATTTCATGTGTATCAAGATGTTGACTATCATAGCTAAATAAATCAGTGAAGAAACACTGATAAAAAATGATTAAAACAATATGAATGGATGGTGTTGAAACAATCATTCTTAACAATGGAAATCACTGATGTTGACCATGATAAAAATGCTATAGATATTTTGAGCAGTTCTCTCAATTTTGTATACCTTTTATACATATCTTTTCATGAGTGAATGAAATACAAAGAGCATTGATTAAAAGTAAAGCACCAAGGGTTCCTTTCAAAGAGAAAGAAAAAGAACACTGTCATGATAAGATTAGAGGGCATAGCTTTAGTTGAGGGTAGATAGATATCAATCCTAAGCTCCCATGACTAATAAGAATCTATATCGGCATTGAACATTCATTCCAGAAAGTCGTTTTGAATCAATCTCGCACCATGGGAATGAAAACTAGTTGCTTCTTGTGGGGGATATCTTGTCAAAACTGGATGCACCAGAAAGAAAAATTGCTACGAGCAATCAATCAAACACAGAACTATTCATACACATAACAAGGGATCAATGTAGTAGTTGTTAGAGTAATAGTTTATTTACCTTTATAATTAAGTCTATCTGATTTAATTATTAAAGGTCGCTATTATTCTTCTTCACTTAAGTTTGTCATTTAGGTGCATAATAATTAATATGTTTATTAATTATTAAATGCACAAACCTAGCTTTCTCCGGCTTTAGGGTTTCTCACCTTATAAGCCGCTTTTTGTAATTATTGTTTCATTCTTTTGAGAAATACATTTTTACTCTCACTCTGCTGAGATTCTCAAAACCCTAGCTCTCTCTCTCTCACAGGTTGTTCTACAGCTTTTGGTATTTTTCTTGCAAGTGATCTTGGCTTTTTGTGGATTTGCACATTTGTGAAATCCTACATGGTATCAGAGCTTCCCTGCCGCTGCCGAGGTTGAAGGTTTTTGAAGCCTGGATTCGAAGACGACAGCCGCAGCTTGTTTCTGAGGTTTTCTGTCACTTTGAAGGAGGCACGACCGTCTGGAGAAAATTGAACAGAAACGGACACCGCCATTGCGCTCAGAAGGCCCGGGAGAGTCGAAATCATATAAGACTCGACCAGTTTAGCCTCCGGGAGCACAGGCAAATTTTTCTGGCCTCCAAGGTCGTACCGTACGGATTTCGAAGAAAAAAACAAAAAAAAATGTTTTTCTTTAAAAAAATGAGCCGCAGCCCGAGCGCCGCCAGTGCGCCACCCGAGCGCAGCCAGCGCATAGCCCAGGCGCAGCTCATCCAGCGCCGGCCACCCGCCGGCCACCAGTCCGCCACCCCGGCGAGCGCCGCTCCCCAGCGGACCACCCGCCACCGCTCGGCCACCCGGGCGCCACCACAACTCAGCCGGGCCGCCACCCCAGCCGGCGGTGACCACCCAGCCGCCACCGTCCAAAAATACCCGCGCAGGGCTGACGTCACAGTGACGTCAGCTGCCGGGAAACCTCTTTCCGGCGGGTTTTTAAATATTCTGGCAGTTTCTGGTTTTTCCGGCAACCACGACGGCCGTCAAATTTAATACAGTAGACGGGTGACGGCCATTTGGACGTCAAATTTAATCCCGTCTCTGTGTTTTTCCAGAGAGTTGTCTTTTGGAGGGGCAGTTGGTTTT
>MU223597.1:187417-197633 GCA_018584345.1 Thuja plicata | reverse complement strand
ATAATAATTAATATGTTTATTAATTATTAAATGCACAAACCTAGCTTTCTCCGGCTTTAGGGTTTCTCACCTTATAAGCCGCTTTTTGTAATTATTGTTTCATTCTTTTGAGAAATACATTTTTACTATCACTCTGCTGAGATTCTCAAAACCCTAGCTCTCTCTCTCTCACAGGTTGTTCTACAGCTTCTGGTATTTTGCTTGCAGGTGATCTTGGCTTTCTGTGGATTTGCACATTTGTGAAATCCTACAGTAGTTTTGTGCTTAGACCTTTTAGTTTTTTTTTGGTTTTTGCTTCCTAAACTATAATAGGGCATCTTCCTATAGTTTCATGGGCAGATAGAAATGCTAATGCTCTGAGCAACAATATAGATTAGAGGGCATGGGTTTATAACTAAATACATGAAATGAATGAAGGAAATGAACATCAAATGAAAATCAATGGGCATATCATAATCACTACAATTGTTAACATTCACTACTAAAAAATAAACCCTAATGTCTACAAATCACATACCTTCGAAACGAATCATAGATCAAAGATGAAGAAAGCAAAGCTACAAGACATCACACCCCAGCTAGTTACATTATCTTCGCGTGCATCTTTGACCTCAAATTCGCTTCCTCCCGCTCCTTTTTTGATCTCTTTGGCATAAAAATTTAAAATGATTTGGTCGTTTCACTTTTTTTTCATGTATAGCCTGAAACTGTCAGAATTTTGATGGTATATTTAAAACCCATCAGAATTTTGACACCATTAGGGACTATTACAAAAACAAAAACCCAAAATCACAAAAAAAAATTATCCGTCGGAAGTTGCCGTTGAAATTTGGCCCCAAATGTAGTAGTGTGTAAGTGCTCCATAGACATAATTTCCCATGTATTACCGATTCTAATTCTTCCATATCACTCAAAATGCTCACCGATGGTAGACTAAGTGTGTTTTCTACATTTCTCACACGTTGTTGCATAAGATCTATACTAGGTGACAAATAGATCTGCATCTCCATAAGTGTAGTAATCCTTTTATCCTATTCAGTTTGTAACTGCCTCACTGAGTGAGTAATTAGTTTCACCTTACCATTGTATTTTGATGATGAGCTAGTAATGGGATCAAATTTTTTAATCAAAGCATTAAGCTCTAGTTGAGTATCATCTCTCTATTTCTCCAAGTCTTTTGTAAAATTTGTAAAATTTTACAAGTATCTATGCTACCTATTTTAGGATTTCCTTAACTTTATTCACTTGAATTGTAAGTGACTTGTATCAGCTGAGATAATCTCTCTCAACTTATCAGCTCATATCTTCTCATATTATTTCATAGCCAACTTCATTAGTGCATTATCTATGTCAGGTACTTGATCAAAAATAATTACCTTGACCAATATACCTAGATGATAAATTGGCTTATCTTGTTTGTCATATCCCACATAAGGTACTAAATTCCTAATGATGTTTCTGGCTCCTTTCAATATTCTGACCTTCTTTTTCTTTCTTTTCAATATGCCCCTTACTGCTTTCTCCTTAAGCTTGTTAGACATTTTCAAAAGCTCCTTAGGACTCATCTGAGTAATATCAATAGTCATCTGCATTTCTTCATCTTCATGTTCTCCTTCATCTTCTTCCTCATAAATAATTGAATTCTTAGTGTTTCTCTTCTTCATTGTGCTACCTTGACCTATTAGATCTAAATTCCTCTTCGCTGAAAGTTTATTATCATCATCCTTAAGTCCTTCACCTTTCTATTTTGTCACTTCCTCAGCAATCTTCTCTTTAGGTGCTTCAATATTATCTATAACATCATTAATCTCTTCATTTGTTGTCTTTTGTGCTTTTTCTTCTACTGATTTGTCTTTTGCTGCAGTCTTAGACTTTACTAATTTTATCCATGTATCCACTATCTCATCTCTTACCGATTGTGTTTCTCCAATGAGAATTCTTGTGACTCTATTCATTTTCCTAAATTATCCTCTCATTTCTTCAACCATTAACTTTACCTCTTATGTAGTCAATTCACGTTGCAAAAGTGCAAGTTCTTATTCCATCATCTCTCTATCAATCTTCAAGGCTTGTCTGCATCTTTTGTCAACTACTTTGTACAGTTCCTTGGGTATTTCCTTGAATAGTTCACTTGGTACTTTGCAAAAAGTATGTAGATTATCTACAACTGCATCTTCTATCTAATTTTTCTCTTCGCTATCAAATTTATCAAAGTGACTCCACACTTTTTTCATTTTTCTATGTTCCTTAATATCTTTAACAATTCTGTCAAGAATAACAATTTTCTCAATTTTGTCAATTTTGTCAGTTTTCTCAGTAGGATTTCGTACTATAGTATACTTCTTCCCACTAGCTCTCAATTCCTTTTTTTCCTTCTCAGACTTAGTTTAAACTTCTTCTTCTTCATCCTTTTCCTTACTTCCTTTCTTAACCTGTGAATCTTTATAGCCTGATGTCATCGCTTTCTTTCTTCTATAGTTTTTCTTAACAGTCACAGGTGACTCCTTTTCTGGCTTAATGAAAATAGGAGTAGTGGAAGTAGATTTTAGTTGTTTTAGTATTGAACTCCTAGTGACTCTCTAAGGTGTAATCTCTTCAACTTCAACTTCATCTTCCTTGAATTCTGCAGCACTAGATGAGCCTACCTCCTTACTCGCCATTTTCTTCATAAGTTTTATCATCATATATGAGGTTATGCCACTCATTTTGGCTAGATTGTCAACTTGTTTCCTAATCTTTCTTTGGATTACCAATGCTCTCAATTCACTATGAATTTTAAATGATGACTCTTCATAGGTTCCAAACCTAGGTGTTGAAGTATCAATTGGTTTTGAAAATAGAACATCAACATTTATAGTGACTAAATCACCATCAACTTCATAACATGTAGCTGGTATCCAACATGTCCTAGGTTTCTTAGCTTGCAACATACATGTATCTTTATCCACTAGAAGACAAATATCATTTTTATACTTTTGAATAATATCAGTTGAGATTCTCTCTCTTAAGTGCATATTCCCTCAAAAATATTTAAAATATCCCCACATAACCAAATTAAAATCGTTTCCTAAAGTCCTGATACATTTCTTAATTTGCATTACTATCGGTCTATCCTCTGACCATGTAATAGGACCTATTCTAGGAAATTGATGTCGCAAGTAAAAAAACATACATACCAGGAGTGATCCATATTTGACTGACAACTTATTATATTTCTTGATCTTCTCCATGTTCGCAAAGAATTTATATACAATTTAATGTTTATTCTTGAAACATTAACTCAATTTAAAAATATTTAAAGATCTAGCATGTTAAACATCAAATTGATCAATGAAAACCGTCTCATGTCTCTCTAACTAGGAAGCTAAAAAGATGCTCTTAGATCTTAAGCATTCTTAAAGTGACAATCCTAGAATGAGAATTTGAAAGATTAAGCTACATGATAAGAAAATTAAGCTAAAACGTGATGAATTATGATGCAATTTAAACTAAAGATGTAAGAACAATGCTAAATAACTCAATCTATGCTAAGCATGAATGCACAATTTAACTATAATGCCAATGCAAATGTGAATGGGTGATTTTCTCTTAGAATACATCCTATTTATAGGATTCTCCAAGGGTAGGGGGTAGAGTGAACTAACCTTGATCAAGGTTGAGTCAAGTTAATGGTTTCAAATATTGGGACAAAGAGACAAGGATGAATGGCCAAGATGCACTTCAAGATGAGTGGTGGAGAATTAATTTGTCCTTGATCCATGTGATTCAAATGCTCTCACCTCATTGGTTCATTTGATTTTTGTCCTTTTTTGGTTGGTGAGATTAAATAAATTTGACAATTGATTTAGCCATGTGTTCCCTTTAATGGGTTGGATTAAATTTGATTTAAACTATACAATTAATTGATTAAAAATTAATTGCACAATTATTTGATATTTTTTATTTAATTAATCTAATAGCTTTGATTTTCAATTAATTCATGTTGTGATGCTCAAATTCTTGATTTGAATTTGATTGGATTGCATTTAATTTTTCTTGACCAATTTAGGGTGTCTACAAATTCCCCTCTTTGAATCAATGTGCAAAGCACGTTGGTTCAAAGAATCACTAACGTTTGATTCACTGATTGATTGATACCTGATTTGATTAGATGTTGGATCTATTGAATGATGTCAACTTGATGAAACCTTGATGTGATAAACCCCTCGATGTGATAAAATATCGATGTGATGCTGATAAAAATTAATTTTTGATGCCCCATTGATGATCATATGCCCCCTCAGGAAATGAATCAAAATTAATTTTGAATTTCCAAAGATTTCCAAATTTTAATCAATTTCTAAAATATCGTGATTTTGATTGATTTCCTAATATAAAAAAATCCTTGACTAATGCCCCGGTTGATATGTTGAAATAATTTGGCTTTTGATTAAATCATATGCTTATTTTCCCACCAAAAAGAAAAAAAAATCCCTCCAAAAGTGAAAAAGTAAGTTTAAGAGGGTAAAAAGCTATTCTTTCGTTTCTTTTTCACCTCCTCTCTTTGTAAACTTTGATTTTTTCTCTCTACTAGAAACAATAGTGGTGCCAATCAGAGAGAATAGATTCAAGCGTGGGTGGAGTTATCAGCATGTAAGAGTGTACGACAGTCTGGTATGTTCCCCATATCTGATTTGTCTTTCCATATTTCATGATTTTCCTTTAATTTACATGTTTTTCTTTCTTTTCCCATGAGTTTAAGCACCTAATCCCCATGTTAGAGTGCTTCCATGTTCTCTTATAGATCCTATTCTATGGTTTGATATTACTTTGCAACTTTTACATAAAATTTTGGCACTTGTACTAGTTCTTCCAACGTTTATACCCTTGAATGGACATTTGCAAGGTTTATGGGTACTTCCATGATGTCCTGCAGTGCCTATGCACGCCTAGTGTATGTTGCAAGGTGAAATAGAACCTATACAAGATAAAATAGCACCGATGCATATTTTAGGAAAGAATAGGAAGGTTTAGGAACATTTAAGAATGTTATTACATTGATCCAAGAGACCCTCAAAATTCTTCCATTTAGATTTACCTCCATACCAACACAAATACTTCTCCACTTTCATACTGAGAAAATTAGAGAGCCATCTCATAATCTGGGATAAAGAGTTGAGCTCAGTTAGGGAACACTATTTACTCCAAATTTCCTCCCACATATCAACTTTCTCCCCATTACCAATAAGCAATCTGCTCCCTATCCTGAGGACATTCTTAAAATTAATTATACTCCTCCATTAGGGGGATCAACCACTAGGACACTTCTCAATAAGGAAGGAATCTTCATTACCATTTCCCATGTATTTAGCCTTCATAATAGAGGTCCATTCCTTTTTGCTTTCCATTAACTGCCACCCAAATTTAGCAACAAGATCCTTATTGACTTATCTTATCCTTCTAATACCCACCCCCTTGAGATTTTGGGAGTGCAAACCTTCTCCCATTTTATGAGATCCATACAAACTCTTTCCATCGTGTAGGTCCAAAGGAATTTCTTTGGAATACTCTCAATAGTGTCTTCCACTGAAGCTAGGATTTTGAAAGGAGACAGTCTAAGAAAACTAGAATATTTTGCAAATAGGATTTCAGCTATTCCACCTTGCCTCCCAAGATTAAAAATTTTCCCTTCCACCCCCCAAGCTTCCTCTAGAATCTCTCAATTAATCCATTCCAAAAATTATCAGGAGGGAATTTAGCAGTAAGGGGAGGCCTAAATACAAGTTAGGAAAGGTTGGTCACTCTACAACCAATGATTCGAGATATTTTGGTTTGGAGAGAGATATCAGTATTGAAGAAAAAAATTTTACTTTTGTCATAATTGATCTATTTCCCCAAGATCAAGGCATAACCTTCCAAGATCTCTTTCCACTTCCTGGATTAAGACACAAAATCCTCCCCAAACATAATAGTTTCATCAATGAATTGCTCATGGGAGGAAGTAGGGAGATGGGGTGCATCTTTTACACCCCTTAATGCATGAGACTCTCTATATTTTTGGATATTCCTTTCAAAAACCTCAACCACAAGAATGAACAAATAAGGTGAGAGGGGATCAGGTCTTTCCTCCTAGTAAAAAACCTAGTAGGAGAATCATTCACAAGAACATAAAATTTAGTAGTAGAAACATAGTTCATAATCATATTGAAAAATTTACCTTTAAAACCAAACTTCTCCATAAAAGTAGCCATAAACTTCCAATCAAATTTTTCATAAGCTTTGGATATATCTAACTTTAGCATCATACTAGTTTTTTATTGGTGTCCATAGAGTGAACTATCTCATGGGTGGAAATGACAACATCCAAAATGTTCCTACCTCCAACAAAACCCTTTTGATTATGAGAGATGAGCTTATCCAAGATACTTTTAAGTTTGTTAACTATCACCTTAGATAGAATTTTATACATTGTATTACAAAGGCTATGGGGCAAAAATCATACACACACTTTGGGTCCGCCACTTTAGGGATCAGGACAATATGAGTAAAATTGAGCTTCTTGGAAACTTTACCCATTCTGAAGAAATATCTCACAACATTAAATACATCATCTCCAATAATATCCCAAAACTCTTGAAAGAAGGTTGGGGGGAAAGCATCTAGCCCTGGAGACTTAAAAGAAGCAAAGGAGAAAAGAACATCCTTGACCTCTTGGAAGGTAACCCAGTTAGAAAGGTATTTTTTATTAGCATCATCAACAATACAAGGAATCACATCCAACATTCTGTTAGGATATGAGAAGGTAATATTCCCATGCCCATGGATACTAGCAAAGAAATTAACCGCTTCACCAAGAATATCTTCCTCCTCCTCAAATGAAGAGTCATCAGGAAGAAGCAAAGATTTGATCTTGTTCCTACTTTCGTGCTTGAGAGTAGATTGATGTAAGAACCTAGTATTTTTTCTCCCTCCTTGAGCCACTGAATCCTCAATTTTTGCTTCCAAAATACTTCCTCTTGCTTGTTGAGTCTAATCCATTGATTCCTTAGATCTCTTTCCTGCCGACATATTTCTTGATCATGTTCCCCTTGCTCCATTCTCTCTTGGAGCATATCAAGTTTTCTCTTGATATCTGTTTTTCTAGAAAATATATTACCAAATGAGGTTTTTTTCCATCCTTTCACTTTCTCTTTAATAATATGGAGTTTTTTAAGATCTTTACCATAGGGGAATCAACAAAAGGATTTTTCCACCATTGTTCTACTAACCTTCTAAAGTTAGGGTGGGAAATCCTATTAATTCAAACCTAAAGGGGGAAGCCCTTCTATTTCCATCCTTCCAATCAAGCAAGAGAGCTTTATGATCTGAACCAGTTCTGGGGAGAGTAGCGAGGAAGAAGTTCGCAAGATTATTCCAGTTAGGAGACGGGGAAAATCCATCTAATCTAACCTCGACCAGGTTACTCCCCTATCTTTTGTTGGACCGTGTGAATTAAGCTTCATGAAGGTCAATGTCCATCATCCCAGTACCCACAAAGAAATCTCCTAGATCTACTATATTGTTACTGAAATCTACCGTTCCTCCATATTTCTTTGAGGGGTATAAATGAGAGTTAAATTCACCTCCTAATATCCATTTATCTTGACCAAAACCCTGCATAATACCAGTAAGAGAGTCCCATAAATATCTTCTTAGAGCACACACATTAGGGGCATACATGTTAATCATATTCTGTGATTGGCCAGAAGCAATATTTTGGAAGGCAGTAATCAAACTATTACTAGCTGAATAGATTAGAGTTCACATCGCTTTACATAGATTCTATAGATTCACTAGACCACCAGACGCTCCTTTAGAGTTAGAGGCCTCTCATTGGGCACCAAACCAAATTTTCCCCATAATATTCTCAAAACACTCTCTTCTCATTTTAGTTTCTTGAATGATCCGGATATCAATTTTGTTCTCTTGAATAGAACATTGTAACATATGTTGTTTAGCGAGGCTATTGAGGCATCTTAAATATCAAAACATAATCTCCATGAAAACAAACTTTAAGAAAATAGACCTAGACAGAACACCCCTCCTTAGGCATCTATGACTAACCCCATATGAGAGGCCCCCATAATTTTTATTCTTTTTGAGATTCAAGAACCCATCCATAGTTATTTGTTTTCCACTAGAAACCTCTTTCTCTATTTCCCTTTCTCTGCTTACTTTTTGAGAAGGTCTACCATGTTTTCCTTCATTACCTTAATCAAGTCTCTTTCTCCTCTTTTCTTTTTCAACTTATTACGGCCCGTTTGGGTACTGGAATACCATATCCTGGATATGGTCAATTCAGGAAGATGTTGCAAATTCAAGAAGATGCTTATCCTCAAAATGAATTCGGGAATATGGGCCGACTTGTTTGGTTCACCCGGAAGATGAATGAGAAGATGCATAAGGAATTTTAATTCTTTATTTTTTAATTTCTTTGAATATGGTGTGTATACATGTGTGTGTATATACACACATGCACACATGTGTATACATGTGTGTGTATATACACACACACATGTGTATACATGTGTGTATATACATACATGTATACACATATACACATATTGTGTGTATACACATAGATATACACACATTTGTGTACATATACACACATACACACACATGTGTGTATATACACACACATATACACACATACATGTGTGTATATATACACACATATACACACCATACATATACACATACAAGTGTGTATCCATGTATACACATATACACACATACACACACGTGTGTATATATACACATATATACACACATACATGTGTATATATACACACATATGTACACACCATACATGTGTGTGTATATACACATACAGGTGTGTATCCATGTATACACATATACACACATGTGTATATAAATACACACACACATGTGTGTAAACACATATACACACATTTGTGTATATATACACACGTGTGTATATACACATATGTGTGTATATGTGTATACACACATGTGTGTATATACACATACATGTGTGTATATATACACACACGTGTGTATATATACATAAGTGTATATACACACATGTGTATATACACACATGTATATATATACATCCTTATAGCAATCTAATATACATCTTTATAGTCACAGATCCCACGAAATATTAAATTTGCTTTTATAAAAATTGGAATTGGAATTGAAATTCTAATTCCACCTATTTAGGTGGAAGATGGTATTCCCATTTTGGCCCCAAAATGAAAATTTCATAATTCCAATTCCATTTTTATTCATGGACCCAAACATGAAATTTGGCATTATCTGAAATTAGATAATGCCAATTCCAGTCATATTCGAGAAAACAAACAGACCCGTATTCCATTTTAAATCCTCATCATCGTCCACATAAATTTCTTTGGACACTTAGGGAGGAGGGGTTAAAGAGAATCCCAAGATAGAAAGCTTTCCCTTCACGTAAGTGGAGCACAAAAGGCCAACAGACGGTCCATGCGAGTCAAACGGGCAAAATTTTTCTTTGTTATTTTTTGATATTGGTATATCCTTACCTTTAGGGCCCGTTTGTTTCGTGGAATTTGTGCATGCTAGAATTGCCAATTCTGGAATTGAATCCATTCTGGCAATTGGGATATTCTCAAAATGAATTCTAGAATTGGCTTGTCTTGTTTGGTTCACCTGGAAGATGACTCAGAAGATGCAGATTCTGCGTTTGGCTCCACAAAATTGGAATTGGAATTGGAACTTTGTTTTTGCACACACACACACACGTGTGTGTATATACACACACATGTGTATATATACACACATACACATATATACACACATGTGTATATACATACACACATATGTATAGACATATGTGTGTATATATACACACACGTGTGTGTGTACACATGTGTATATATATACACACACATATATATATGCATACACGTGTGTATATATACACATGTACACATATATACACACACATGTACACATATATACACACACATGTACACATATATACACACATGTGTATATATATGCACATGTGTATATACACACACATATATATATACACACATTCATGTGTATATATACACATACACACACATGTGTGTGTATATACACACCTGTGTGTATATATACACATACACATGTGTGTATATACACACATACATGTATGTATATACACATGTATACACATATACACACATGTTTATACACATATATA
>MU223597.1:150774-179328 GCA_018584345.1 Thuja plicata | reverse complement strand
TATATATATATATATATATCTTATCCAAAAACAAATAACTTCATAAGTAGGCTTCCATTAGACATAATAATATAAAACAATATATGCAAAGTCGGCCCAATACTGTCACTCGGGTCCAGAAGTCTACTCAGGTGATAAACTAATACTTGGGCAATATGCTGATCACTTAGGTGATACAGGTTACTCAAGAAATACTGGTCACTCGGGCGATGATGGTCACTTAGGTCACACTGATCACTCGGGCGATACTAATCACTCGGGTCACACTGATCACTCAGGCAATACAACATGACTAAGTGTTTTGATTCTAATTGACAACATGTCTTGCCATAAGGTCTACAATCTCCCCCTTTGGCATTAGTAACAAAAATGCTTATCATTGTACTCTGGATCTGATAGGTCAAAACTCCCCCTTACCATCTTCTTGGGTTTTGACACTTGCTCTGCTTCTTGTGTGGACAGCTGGCTCTCTTTTCATTATTTTTAAAAATTGTTTTTGTAATGTATATCTTCTTCTCTACTCAAATTTACATGTATTTCCTTAATGTATATACAATGACCTTTCCCCCTTTTTTTTGACAAAAATTCCAAAATATATCTACAAGGTAATTCCAAAGTAGGATAGGAAATCACAATGTACCTTCAAAATTTGAGATAGAGCGTTGTCCCAATTGTCTTGTAGCACCTTCATGACGTGCAATTATATATGTAGCTCGACTGACAAATCTATCATAAGTTCTGCAACTGAGAAATTATTGTCATGAATGAGTGTCTTGGCATGTGTGTTGTGTTTCCACATTGCATCCATGTGTGGTAGGAGTTGGCTCTGGATGGCTAAAAGAGACTCTCTAGTCCTTGCTTCTCCTCTCAGTAACTCAGCCTGTAGATCAGACAGATATTTGATCTTCAAAAAGTATGCAACTTTGTTAAGAGATTTACAAAGGACTGTTAGGTCCACCTGGTTAGAGGATTTCGATGATACACCTATTAGAATGAACCAATAGATGATCTTCTTAGGCAACTCTAATTTTATGAATAAGATCCTTTGATTTATAACTAATCACCTGACTGTGATGGATGAGTCTCTACTCTACTTTATACTTATGTAATCTTCTAATCAATATGCCACTTCATATTTTCATGTATACTTCTACTTCATATTTTGGATAAACAAAATGTCTTATATATATATATATAAAATCCAAAAACAAATAAATTCAGAAGTCGGCTTCCATTAGACATAATGTTATTAAATAATATATGCAAAGCCAGCCCAATACTGTCACTCGAGTCTAGAAGTATACTCAAGTGATAAACTAATACTCAGGCAATATGTTGATCACTCGGGCGATACTGGTTACTCAGGAAATACTGATCACTCGGGCGATGATGGTCACTCGGGTCACATTGATCACTTAGGCGATACTGATCACTTGGGTCACACTGATCACTCGGGCAATACTGGATGACTAAGTGTTTTGACACTAATTGACAATATGTCTTGCCATAAGGTCTACATTATGATCCATTGGATAGTTGTGTGATATCTTGTGTTTACAGTTAGACTTATGGTTATTTCATGATGGTTATTTATATGTTTTGATGTCATTATGATTATGGATTTACTAACAATACTGACACTATACCTATATGCACATGGATTATTTGTATGTTTTACATTTCTTCTTGGTGTGTTTTTATATGGTATGGGACAGAGTCATTTTTATTTTCTCTGGCGAGATCCACACAATGTACTGATCTCAATCATTTTTTTCTATATTATATGTATGCATATGTTCATCTTTGTGATGACAGGTTTGCAAGTACCAGGCATTGTCTTCCCTAAATTGGCAAGAGTGAGCATGTCCTATCTCAATATCTCAATGGTGAAAGAAGGGAGATAGTGTTCAGGCCCAAATCCCTACCCTAAACCTATATTTTGTCCAAGGAATGGACAAGAATCTAATTGACTACCGTGTCTGAATCCATCAAGGTGACGTGGATTCGTGAGCCTTTCTGCATGTGCTTGTTGTTTCTATTTCAGTTGTTTTTTTTGTCTAGATGGTTACAGTTAGATTTATGATGCTTTTTGGTTTGGTTTGATGGTTTCAGTTAGATTTATTAATATATGGTTATTTAATAATTAAATATTAATTAAATGCCTATATTTGATTAATTGATATATTTATTAAGTCTTAATTTAATAATTGAGATTTAATTAATATTAAATCAAAAAAATAGAATTAATTATGTAAATTAAATTATCAAGTATTACTTTAAGTTGAACGGCTGGTTTATTTAATTAAAATAATATCATGCATTTAATATGCACTTTATTAATAATTATGACTCTGACTTTATTTTATAAAGTTGATTTGTGCAAAGTTAATTTAAGTTAAAATTAAAATTAAAGTGTTTCTTTTAATTTTAAATTAAAAATTAAATTCCTAATTAGGGTTGCACTTTTTCAAACCTAGTTTCCTAGGTTTTCTATATATCTGATTTGAAAGTCATTTTAGGAATTTAATCAGGTTGAAGGAGAATTTCGGGAGTAAAAGAATTTGTGTAAAGCTTTGGAGTATTTTGGATTGCACCTTACTTCGTCATTATTTCAGATATGTTCTTCATTTTTAAGGTAGGGTTTGAAACCTTTGAAAATTCCAGTATTCAAGTCTATGTCTTTTATGTACCTGATATACTGAAATCCCTTGTGTGAAAATTTCTTGCTTGATTTTGTGTATGTTTGTTTAAGTAATTCTGAGGAAAAAAGAAATTAAAATATAATCTAGGGTTTTCCTTTCTGTTTGTTTCAGTTTTGTATTTGGGCATTAGGGTTTCATTAAAAAATATCGGTTTTCAAAAGTATTATAACTGGTTGCTTAACTAGGGTTTCAGGTGATATACTTTTATCAAAAAATGAATTTCAAGTCTTTTTATCAAAGTTAAAAATTATTGCCTACAAATCTAGATCTGCATGTCAAAATATGAAAAATGGGGATAAATTACATGCCTTATTATTAAAGCAATTTAATTATTGCATGTAGATCTACAATTGCATAGTACAATATAAAAGGAGGATAAATGCATATTCTCTTTTATTATAAAAATTAATTAATTAATTTTTTTTTAAGAATAAGTATTTGTAAAGGATATATATTTATTTGCATGTTATTTTAAAAATAAAAATAAAAATAAAAACTTTCTTTCTTAGAATTCGTATGCAGTGGTATTCTATTTTTAGAAGAAAAAAATAATTCTTTTTAGAATTTGCATGTAGTGGTATTCTATTTTTAGAAAAAAAATTCTTTTTAGAATTTTCATGTATATTCTATTTTAAAAAAAAATATTTTTAGAAAAAAAAATGAAAAAAATAGATGTGTTAAAGTTTTTGAGTGAGTATTCTTTTAGCTGAACTATATCTTGAATTTCTTTAAATGTATATCTATGTTGTCTTATGGTCTTTTGGGGGAATTAGGTTGACTTTTAGGTTTTGTATACCAGAGGTTTGGGGGTTTAATTATTACTTTGGTATGTGAATTTTTTAGTGCATGTATTGTGATGTCGTTGTCATTCTGATCTTTTCACCCAACCTTGTTCAGTTTAAGCTCTAAAAATTTTGAGAACACTTGAGGGTGTATTTATTGTGTTATGGTATTTTGAACCAATGTGTGCTCCTAGTTGTGTTATGGAACTAATTTGAAAGGTATGTTTACCTATGTGATATTACTTGATTGTGAGCCTAGGTAGGTTAACTAAGTGTATAGAGGGCAAGTGGCTTGCAATGGGGGCCAGGGCCCTAAGTGGCTACTAGGGTAATGCACATGTAAGTAACTTAACAAGTGATAACATGTTACATTAATGGAGTTTAAAATAAATTAATAAGATGTTCTATGTTTCTCACCCATGTCTTGAGTGCTAGTATAGGCTAGGATGGGAGTTACGATCCTTGTCTTTATGAAAGGATTACTGAGCCACGTAGAGTCACTTAGGGGCTAGGGTCTAGGGAGACTTCTAGGGTAACTCAAGCGTGGACTTATGTGATGAAACTTCCCTATATGCATCTTAGGTTTCCTACATATTTTGGGTGCCTCTGGTAACATGTATAAACCCTTATTGTGTTTTAAAGAGCTTCTAGGATCCTCCTGAGCATAACCTTGTGATGTCTTGTATAGAAAGTAATTAGTTTCTATCAAAACTCCTTGAGTAAGGATGATTTGATGAGTTAAAATAACTACGTACTTTTGATCGAAACTAACTAGTTTTGATCGAAAGTATTTTCTATCGAAAGTCCCTGAGCAAGGGCAATTTGTAGAAGTTTACAAAATTTTGCAGATTTCATGGCTTTGGGGCTCAATCACAAGGCTCAAATGGAATAATAAGGAGATGTCATTTCCATACCACAAGTACTCAAAATGATCTTTCTAATGATTATAGATTTCACATTTTTTGAGTTTATTAGGTATATGATTTTTGACGTTAATCGAATATAGGTTTTTTTATCAAATATAAACATCCCAGTTTGACGTTCAATGAAAAATAGTAGAAAAGAGATTTTTTTTTTTTAAAATAATAGTGCCATCGGTCTTTGAGTCTACTTTCTATAAAAAAAAAATTGAATTTCGATAAATACACGACAAGTTATAAGCTATGTAGTCAAGGTATGTCAAAATTACAGTTTAGTCAACTTCAAATGTTAATAAAAATATACAATAATCATGATAATGTCGTCAAACCAATTGCATGCCCTCCATATGGATGTTACAAAACTAAATTCAAAAGAATCACATTGGTATCTATTTTAGAAAAAAAATTATGCTCTATGAAAACATTGTAACTCTTTGAAAATGAATTTTTCAGCAACATACCAGTTTTCGTGGAAGAAAGAAAAAACCATTCAAATCAATTCAAAAAAAAATTTAAAAAATATATTTAGAATCTAGAAAAAAAAATCCTAAAAGACTCTAGTTTACTTCATATTTTGATTTCAAACAGTTTAACAGAAATATGCATCTGAATCTGAAAGTTTTTTTTCAAAACGTAGAGTTCAGTGTTAGTTCAGGCAAAAAAGTGTAACCCACTATTGTGGGTTCACCCATACCCATGTGTGTTGTCCTGATGTTAGATCTCCTCAGCATGATGGGAGTGGACCTTTGGGTCTACGAGGTTGGGAGGTAGTGATTCTTTTCCCATTTGAGATCTGACGTTCTTGTTCATGCTTGGATGATCCTTGTTGCAGTTTTATCTTCTTCTTCCTCTTCTGGAGACTTGTTCTTTATCGTGATGTTGTAAGTTGTACCTTATCTGTATATTGGTTGACATCCATTTAGAGGATGTGTTGTATTGTCATTCATTATTGCATACCCTGCGACTTGTGCAGTGGATGTTGATTCATTATGTTTACCTTGGGTATCAGATTGTATGCGTGTTCTTGTTATATGAGATGTATATTATGATTTCAGTTGTAGTATCTTTTATGTTAGTTTCTTTATGGTTGTTCTTCGTAGATTGGCTTTCCTAAGGTGACTCAATGTCAAGGAACCCTCAAGATTTTTAATCTATCTTTGAGTTGTATTTATGTGTATGTCATGTGATTCATTGTATTACTTCCGCATTGTTATCATTATTGTTTGTAAGCATTTAAAAAAAATATTCTACAAAATTAATATCATATTCTAGGTTAATTCTCTTGGGTTCCCTAGCGGGGTGTTAATATATCTCTCATTTTACATGGTGGTTATGTTCCTTCTCCATGTGGTCATCTATAGTGAAAATGTGTGCATGTTAGTTGTGTGCTTTTAGCCTTGTAGTTATATGTGAAAATACCTACTACTTGGATTGTAGTATGGAGACATAGGGGCTTCACATAGTGATCCTGGGTCATATCATGTATGTTTGTGGTATACTAAAGAATACCCCTATTTTAAAAAAATATTGCCCAAACTCCTTTTTTATCACCCTTGTCCAATACCCCACACACATATTTTCCTCTAACAAACCCTCTGAATCCCTCCCCCCATAATATAGGCAATAGATTGCCCTATTTTTTGGTCATTTGAGCCCCCAATATAAACACATGTAATATGGTATTTCCCAATTAGTGAAGCCCATGTGTATGGAGTTCTTTTGTTGTGTTCATAGGTTCACCTCTTGATTACATGGAAGCATTGATGACTAGTCACAAGTTCCTTGTGAATTGTGGAGTTGGTTATTTTATGACCGAATGCTCTTGGACAACTTGATAAGGTTTTGCAACTTTCCTATTTCTAAAAGTTGTGTATTTGTAGATCTACATGTTTATTATGTTTTTTTTAGATGACATATTTGATGCAATATTTGGATGTTGAAGTTGATTCCGGATTTACAGAGATGATTTTGCAAGTTTTACATGTTAACTAACATATGTGTGATGTAGTTCTATGGTAAGACTGTATTCAAGATGTTCTAGATGAAGGAAATTATAGGTTTGCATGGTTTCTTGGAGGGTTCTTATTTATCTATGGTTACTCCTATGTTGATTTATTTAGAAAATCAACTCTAGCATTAGTTCTGGTGTTTGAATCTTGTAACTCCACATGCTATACCTGATCATCTCTATTCTTCTTGATACTAATGTGTTGTTATATCTTTCAGTTATTTGAAGATTGGAGAACAGATTATGTATTTCTCCTTTGAGATTATATGTGCTAAACATATAAATTGTCTAATGAGGATTGGTTTGGTAGGTTTTTTTGTGGTCATCTTATTATATTGGTATGTTGATTGCAGTGAAAATGATTTTTTAGAGTGCTTGATATAGTTGTTCATTTTGAATCTTAGCAATAGATTATGGTGCATGAGAATCTTTGCATCACTTTTAGTGAGAGCTTTATACTGTCACATTATATGCTCTATATTTATTTGTTTTAATATTTTGGTTCCAAGTTGTTGATAATGCAATGTGCATTGAGCCATGTGTAATCTTTGATTAAAAGATGCATAGTCTTTCACAATGGTTGTTGGTGTCATATGAAGATCTTGGATTGTGTCTTAATATTGCAGTGATATTTTAACATATTTGGATCTGCCGGTAAAGGATGTGTAGTATTATATATTCTTGGTTTGGAGATCATAGGTTGACTCTTCTCTTTGGGAGCTCTTGGTATTAGGTTTTTTAATTGTGTTGGGGCCACGAGGATCTTTAGTTAGGAGATGATAATCATGGTGCCTGGAGAGATTGGTTACACAATTCAGTGGGAGCTTTGGCAATGATATTGTTGATTCATCATATGATGATGATTATCTTCATATGATTGATAATGTTTTTTTTCTGTATAGTATGTTTGTATTTGGTCATGATTCTAGATTAGAGTGTTGGCATGATGCAGGTTCTCTTGAGACCATGATATGTTGTTTGGAGCATATGATATTCCTTTAAGGAGATTATAGATCATGATTTCATGATATGCTTCAAGTTTCTACAATTGAAACTTTGATAGTGGTCTTGTTTCTTCTCTTTAATTTTGAGAAATCGTTAGCTTGAATCTTTATGGTTTTTACAAGGTGTTTGATAGGTGGGAGACTATTGAGAAAATGTCTCAACCTTTCTTTTACTACAAATGTATTTAATTATTATTTGACAATTTGTAATTATCTTTTAGTTGTCATAGAAGTTGCTAAGTTCAACTAGATGACTTGTAAGATGTTTTTTTAGTTGTTCAAATAGAAAGAGCATGAAAAAAGGGGGAAGTTTAATGAAAGCTTGGATAAGATAAGGAAGACCTTTTATCAGGTAGATAAAATCATAAGGTGGAAGATGAAGTTTCTTGTTTTTGTGATTTATCCCAAAATGATTTTAGAAACCATTTGTGATTTATGGTTTCTCTCATGGCTATATATTGAGTGTTTGAGTAGAAGGAAAAATAAGTTAATTCACAAGTATTGAAAATTAAGCAAAAATAGGCTTTACATGGAACCAAAACCCAACATGTGCAAAATTAAAAAGATAGCAAAAAGTCCAACACCATAACCAACAAAAAAAAATAGGACGGGGAATGAAGGCACCCCTCACCAACTAGAAAATACTAAATAAAAAAACCAAAACAAAAGCAGAAAAATAAAACAACTTACTGTCACCCTTTCAAACCCTGGAGGGTTTCATCCATCCCGATATCCAGCTCAATCATTTTCATCACACTAGCCTTTAATTCCATTATCTCCTTGCTAGACGAATTGTTCTGGTTCAGCTTCGCTCTGGTTCTGGAGAAAGTTAATTCACATATTGTTGAAGCAATGAAGAGTTGCAATGATTCAAATAAAGAAATTGTATTGATGCAACTCATTTAAAGGATTCATACAAGTCTTGAATCTCTTTGGATGTGGATTTTTTTTCCCCAAAAGTACTTCTCAGTGTAAATCCTTTGTTGTGAGATGTTCTTCTTGTGTTGCTAATTTATACTTATTTTTTGCAACTATCTTATGGTTAAATAATACTCATTTATGTGATATTTTATGTTCATCTAAGATAGGTTAATAAAGAAAGCTAAAGTGATGTTTTTTGGCATAACAAAGAAGATGAATATTTTCATGGTTTTCCATAGTTAGACAACTTTGTTTTTAGATTTGCATACAATCACATATTTTCATTGGGTATAGACTAAAGATTGAATCTCATCAATACCTTTATTGAAATAGAGATTAGATAAGTTTCCAACAATTTCCCAACAATTTTTTTGTATCTTTTAGATCATAAGTTCTAATGCGCATTCTACTATTTTTAATGCTTAATAGGCAATTTTCATCACTTATATTATATATTGTCCTCCAATTGACCCTTAGGTTGGACTTAGATCAATTTGTCAAGTTATTGAAATTATAAACTTGTCATGAACATGTTTGATAATTGTATCTTATGAGACTTAATATGTGAATGAATGGTAGATATACAATTGTATTGAAGATTTTTTTTTCTATTATACATTATTATTGGTATAACAAATGTACGTATATTATCTAATTAATTAATTTTGAATTCATACTCACATTACCCTACTTAAGCTTACTCCAATTTACTATTCTCTATAACAATGGTTTACTATGGTATATTATTACGCTGAGAAGTGTATTCAGTCATAGAGGGATAGAAAGAACCTTTGTCAACTTTTATACATTATTATTGGTATAAAAAAATGTGTATTATCTAATTATTAATTTTGAATTCATACTTACATTGTCTTACTTAAGCTTACTCCAGTTTACTATTCTCTATAACAATGGTTTACTATTGTATCATATTTAGTCATAAAGGGATGGAAAGAAACTTTTTCAACTTTTATACAAGTCATTTAATTTGACATCTGTAATAGAGAGTGATGGAAATTGAACATGCTAGCAGTTAAAAATACCTCTATCAAGAATATGGACATGAATGTTGTTTGAAGAATGCCTAAAAGAATTGTGGGCTATTAGAATGCCATGGATGCAAAAATTGCACAAAGAAGATTCATTGAAAGGCTTTGGAAACTTAGAACAGATGTGTTTGGTAGGTGTAAACCTGAAAAACAAACAAGATCTTTGCCTGCATTCTCTGTCGTGTAACAATATTTTCCATGGTGGTTGCTTTACATTGTTGGTTTGAGGCGTGAAGGCTCACTGGGCAATAGCATTTTCAAGAACTTCCTTTGGCACCGCTCCATATTTTAAAAAAATCGCTATTAATATTAATGGAAAATGACAGAAACAGTATTGATGTATTATAATTTTTAAATCTTAAATCTAATTCTAGTCCTAAACCCTAAGCCTAACTATAATCATAACTGTCATTGCCCTCCTAATTTATTTTAGTTCTCTATAATTATTTTATTGAATAATACAATTACCATTTTGTCTCGAGGAATGTTAGATTTTAATGAATATTCAAGTTTGATCAAGGCTCAATTAGGGTTAGAGTTACACTTAGTATTTTTTTATTTTTTTTGGGTAAGAGTTATATTTACTTTTTCATTATACCTTAAACCAAATAGAAACATATAAAACCAAAGAAAATCTCAAACCTTAAACTAATGAAATACATTTAACATTAAACCAAATAAAAGCCTAACCCTAAGATAAATTAAATTTATATCTATTAAAAATATTTAAATAAACTATATATTTAACTTCTTTGGAATTGCCAACCAATGTTACTAGCTTATATATATTAAATAATATATATATTAGAAGTCCATAGGTAAGCTAGTTACTTTTTCATTATTGTACATGTCTTGTTTGCACTTTGTGAAAATCTTAGAATATAAACATTTAAAATATTTTTATTTGAAATTTGCGACTTTAATATTTGTATTATTTTTGTATATTTTGACTTTTTATATGGATCAAAAGTCAAAATGAGTATAAAAAGTCACAATGAGTTTAGACAAAAATTTCTATAATCTACACATTGAAATTATAGATTTTTGTAATTGGTCAGTTTCTCTTTACCATGAGATTAGAGATCTTTACCTTAACAGATACATTTGGAAGATTATTATTAGACTAATGGTGAAGATTATTAGTATGAAGTTCATGAGATTTATTATAATTGTTATAAAATAATTGATTACTTTCAAATAATCAGGTTATTTCATATATATTGAACCAATGTTGATTAATTAACTTTAATATGGAGTGGTTTGTGTAATAAAGAAGGCCAAAACCATCATGATTTATTCATATTCATAAATGTTAAATATTTTGATATTTGCTTGTTTCTTGTGTAAAAAACGTGTTTTGGTTGTAGATTATATTAGACTATATAGAATTAAATAAGCAATTCTCACAAATTACAATTGTTTAAAAAATAAAATTTAAATATGTAAAAAGTACAATTCTTTCAATAAATTCAATACAATAATTCATAATATGTTATTAAAATATGTCTATACAACCCTTCATTGATTATTATATTAGTCTATTCTTAAATATCACATAATTTAACAATAAATAAAAAAATTTCAATTATAATAAGAAATTATGCATTACCCTTCACTATTTAATTGTTATACAAAACAAGATTGGCGCTGAAGAATTATTCCTTTATTCGAGTAAGATGTCGACCTATTCTTCCAATTAATAAACAGAAACAATGGCGCCATGATTCCCTGACATTATAAGTGCTTCTGTTTTAACTTCCTAACGAGCTAAAACATTCTTTGATGAGCTCAGATAGCGGAAGTAATTTGTTAAGCCTCCTCAAAAATTCATCAAAATTTACCACTGCAATCTTCTATACTTTGAAGTTCATTTCATCTCAAATCAAGCAAGAAGCTTAATCTCCAGAAATCGACAAGATAATCTGTTATCAGTGCGCCAAAAAAAAATTAAGATTCTAAACTGACAGGAATAGAAATTATACATATTAACAAGACCGCCATTAATTAACAGTACATGGTGCACAGGGATCATTCATATAATTCTCCAAGTAAATCTCCTCCATTGCCTCTACCCTGTAACCTTCCACAACCCCACTGTGTTCATCATGGATATGAGTTATAATATCCCCAAATGCATTACAGCATTTGCCACAAGAATTCTCTTTACAAACATACTTAATCCAAATATGCTCATCTTCTCCCTCTTCTTTTTCCACTATGGTAAAGTGGGCACACAAATTTCTGTTAACCAAACATTCCAGCTTTTCTTTACCCAGAGAGACATGCAAGGGATCCCTGGCCTGCAACCTCTTCTGCCACACAGAATCCAACCTCTGTTCAATTTCAGCAGCTGCCAGATTTTTTTCCTGTTCAGTGATTAAATCCTTGCCTAGTTCAGTCATCCCATAGTAATCTATTCCATGAACACCCCACAAATATGTAATCCCCGCATTCAAAAGATCAATCCCACCAAGAGTCCTAGTGCTCTGATCTGGGTTTTTTATAAGGACAAACTGGGCAAAGGACCCATCTTGCCCAGAGGAAAGCAGAAGATTTTCATGAATACCCTTCTCTGCATCAACTTTGGCAATGAGGCAGCGCGCCTGGTTCAAGTCCTTTAAATGTCTTACCGCAGTTCCAGGTGGGTTACATGTCAAGAGCATCAAAGTACCATTTTGGAGATCTTTGAAGAAACTTTTTGCCACAGTATTTGCATATTGATTCCGTTTGTTAATGGCGGACTCTATGTGGGAAGGATGGTACATATCTCTTAACCTCTGGTCATCTTTATGAGCAGAGAAAAAGCCCTTTTTGAGCTGGTGCAGGTAGGGTTTGTACATGCGGTGTGCTTCCTCTGGCAATATTTCGACATTGAGGCCATTGATAAAATGTTTGTAAAGTAAGAATGGGCATGACCGCACTATTGGGCTTTCATGGCGATGGCTGTAATTTCTGGTAGACCTTGAAGGCCTTGGACTGTACTTATGGTGAGGCCTGCTGTGTCTGTCACGCCGCAAATGGGTTTCTCTGGACCTGTTTCGATCCCGTGACCTTTCAGTTGAAGATGATCTGTGCCTTCTGTGGTAATGACGGTGTCGTTTGTGGGGAGGAGAATGAGAAGGAGAAGGAGATCTGTGCCTAGTGTGGTAATGGCGTTGGCGTTGCACCGTCCGGGAAGGAGAAGGGGAAGCCATGACGGAGTAGAGAGTTGGGGACGAAGGTTTTATTTATACATTTGATTAATGGTAGGGATTAAGAGGCAAAATGAACGTTAGGGATTAAGAGGCAAAATGAATGGTTGGGATGAAGGTCTTATTTATACACTTCATTTATGTTTGATCAATGGTAGGGATTAAGAGGCAAAATAAACGGATGATAGATGCACAAGGATTGATAAGTTGGAAGGGATAAAAAAAGGTGTAAATGCATAGAGAATATAAATAAATATTATTTTTCATTTATTCAACCTAAGAAATTAAGTAACTCAAATTCAATTAGTTTTATTAATTAAATTGACATGGTATAAGGATAAGAGGAGACCACATATAAGTGCTTAAGAAAATAAATAAATAAAATATTAATAATAAAGGTAGACTAGAATCAAATGCATTCTTAGCCCAAATTCCAATTCATCTACATTTGATCAATGGTAGGGATTAAGAGGCAAAATGAACAATTAGGGATGAAGGTCTTATTTATATACTTCATCTATGTTTGATCAATGATAAGGATTAAGAAGCAAAATGAATGGTTGGAATGAAGGTTTTATTTATACATTTCATCTATGTTCGATCAATGGTAAGAATTAAGAGGCAAAATGAAAGGATGATAAATTTTGAGAGGGTATGATTTATGATGCACATGGATTGATAAGTTTGAGAGGATAAAGTGAGGTGTAAATGTATAGAGAAAATAAATAAAATATCATTTTTCATTTATTCAACCTGAAAAATTAAGTAACTCAAATTAAATTAATTAAATTAACATAAATTGACATGGTATAAGGATAAGATAGACCACATGTAAGTGCTTAAGAAAATAATTAAAATATTAATTTTGTTTATTCAAGGTGGAGAATTAATTAATAATAGAGGTAGACTAGAATCAAATGTACTCTTAGCCCAAATTCCAACCATTTTTATCATTTTCTATAACAAGTCCTTCCACATAATCAAAAGCCCTTGATTGAAATAAATGAGAAGCTCCTCATCATGCACAAAATCTATAAAGTTCTAATGAACAAATCTCTAGTGAATTGCCTACAACCAAAACAAATTTTTTTAATGGAGCATATAGAGAAGCTCAAATACAAAAAATCAATCTATGGAAAAGTTAGATTGTGATAATTTTTAAACCAAATTTTTACACATTCAACAATTGAAAATGTTGTGAAAATAACTTTCTTCTAGAAATTAGAATTCTCAAAATAAAAATTAACATATTCAACACATCTTGAAAACTAAAGTCGCCAACATCAAAACATTGTAAAATAGTATGATAGTTGTATGCTATACCAATTCATTCTCTTTTTGTTTAGGATTTTTAGATGGGTGCATGAATAATTAAAAATGGGTTACTAGATTCTATGAAAAAATTATATTTAATTTTTTTTAATGGAGATCAACCTTTAGGTTGAACCTCTCTAGCTAAAGAGCCAAGGACTAAGGGGTCTCCATTCCACCAAATTCTCCTAGGGCACAATCTCAACCTCATCCTTTTTAGGCGTCGAAGCCTTACACTCAACAAGACTTGATCCCTCCTTAGCTCATTATAAACCTTTCAACTTCACCAATCTACCAAGTGCCCAATTTATTAAAAATTTTAGTTTATAATAATTTTAATAATTTTTTTAAAAGAGACAAAATTATCAATTTCTTAAATTTGATGATCATATAATTCTATTTTCATTATAAAATACAATCAAAATTTTAAGAGGACTAAATTGAATAAGTTAAAGTTATACTATTTATTAATAATAAATTATATAAATAGACATGTCATTAATAATAAACTATGCATAAATAGGTGGAAACATTGATATTTATGGAGAGTTAGAGTCAGAGTGGATCGAGGGTTGCTAGGGTTTCTGCAAATGCAGGAGGAGGAGATTTGTAGGATGACGATGATGATCCAGTTTTCCTTTTCATGGCTTCGACCTCCTAGGGATCAGAGTTTGGCGTTAGTTTCTCTATGCCAACATGGGTGTTATTGTTGGCATAATTGATGCAGTGATGCTAGTGATGCATTAATGAAGATTGGTACAGATTTGATGATAGGTGTATCAATTATTTGGTTTTCATTGATGTCAACTAATTGACTTAGTGTTTTCAGTATGTTACTTGATATTGTGTAAGTGAATCATGAGTTGCAGCATATTTTTGAAGTTGCTATTCTAATGGAAGGTTATGTCATGTGTTGTGATGTTAAATTTGTCATCACGACTCTTGATACGAAGAATTGAGTTGGTTATGTTTGATTGGACTCAAACTGAGTAACTGCTAAAACAGTCAGTGAAAGATTGTAAGTGATTTAAAAGTTATCTCAAATCGGTAACGTATTGGATGGAGCGGTCATAGGATATGATTTTGAACAATGTCAAGATAATATATTTGCAAACGTAACTCATAATGTTAACCGTTGCAACTAGTTTAATTGACTAAAAGCAGTGTTAACAGAATGAACGGGTAAACAAGACAAAGTTCTTGAACATGCTATGAAGATTTGTAAATTGGTGAAGGAATTCGAAGTGGCAATAGGATCGGTGATGTTTTTCGTAAAGTGGTAAGTTAGTTCCATGATTTGTGGGACAGACTTACTTAACATCACATTGATCGAGGTATCTGGTTGAGGAGGATTCTTCAAGAAGTTTCTTTTGGTCAAACGAGTTTTTGAAAATGGCTCAACTACCAAGGTAAAATCCATGAGTAAGTCAACGCGGTCAAAGGAAAATATTTTATGAGTGACTAGATACATTGTATCTTACCTAAGATGATTTGGATCATTCATATCTCAGATCTAGGGTTTATTTCAAGTTGGTGGAAGTAAATCTATATATTGGAAAGTTGAAGAAGTTATTTGTTGATTGCAAATTGGAGAAGGATTCGGTGACAAAGCAAGTGAAGGAGTCAAATGCGATCAAGCCAAGGAAGAGTATACAGTATAATGATGTATTTTAGAGCTTAATAGGATTAGATTATGCAGAGGTAGTGGAGTTTTCACATATCATTTTATTTGTTTCTTTCTAATCATTGTAATAGTGAAATCCCTTAATAGGGTAGATCCTAATAGATCTTTATTGTAAATCCTCTAACAAGGTGGCATTCTAATTGAATATTTTAAACTTCCTATATCAGGTTGCTCCTAATAGGGAAAAGATCCTAATATATCTAAACAAAAACCCCTTACCTAGATAAGACCTAACAGTGTTTTGTAAACCTTTAACAAGGTAAGCTCCTAATAGGGCGTATTCCAGAAGAGGACAAATTTTGTGGGTATCTTCTCACATCATGGTTTTTTCCCATTTGGGTTTCTACGAGATAAATATGTTGTTTGCAATGTGTGGTTTATTAATTGTGGATGTTTGCATTGAAAGTCTTACTTATGCTAGTTAATGTCAAATGTTTTGGTGCATAAAGTTTAAATAAGTTGAATTAGGTGAATTTGTGGATTACTGATTCACCCCTCCCCTCTTAGTAATTAGACTTGTATTAACAGTTATGGTTGGAGGTGGGGGTTGTGTCAGATATAGGAGAGGAGTTTCTTCAGCACTATGTGCTTCCTCCCACTTTCCATGGGCTCGTTTTGGGTGTTTATATTTAGATTTTATGTAACTTTTGTTCTACAAAGATGGATTTTTGGTTTCTCAGGAAAGTGGATGTGTCTGCTCTTCTTTGGCCTTTCTCTTCCAGTGATGGTGAGTGGCTTGTGTTTTCTATGTCGATTCTCTCTGCCCCCAACACTGGTCAGACCTTTCAGTTAGCTACTCTATTTTGGTATTCAATGCTCTTGACTAGCGGTTTTGATCTTGGAATCCTGGATTGCATTGGTATCTAGGTGTGTGGGTGGTTTCACTTCCTATCCCTTTGGTTCTTTCGAGTTGTTGGTGCAATAGGGGTGTGAATCGAGTTTCTCTCATTTCTCCTCTTTGTGAGGTCTCTGACAATTATCTTGCTATCTTAGTGTTTTACGATGTCTTCTCTATGTTTTGTGGGGGACACTATGTGGAGAGCACTTCATATGCTCTCTTGTTTCGATTTCTATGCAGAGAGTTGGGGAGGGTTTGTGGGTTTCTTTACCCTTATGGAAGATTTCAACCCTTTGATGTTTGGCATGGTGGCTACTACTGTATAAACAGAAGATTCTTGGGTCTACTCTAGCGTTGTTTTTATAGTGATTGTTGTTGTCTTGTATTTGTTTTGGTAGGTCTTGGGTGTGGCCTCTAATGACAGTAATGCTAAAGAAGGGAGGATGGGGTATATATTGTTGGCTTTCACTCCTCTCATTTTTTTTCCTATGGCTAGCCCTTCTTTGTCAGTTTCTCTATTCTATGCCTTTGCCCCTTAGGTTTGTTGGACAGATTTTGGGAAGACTGGTGAATGGTTGTGGGAGGAATGAATATGGAGGTTTCCTTCAATGCCGAGTTGGGGATGGTGGTTGTGACCCTGTCATGATACTCTATCTTAGTTTGGACTTTTTAGAGGTGCCTTTGGGTGTTAATGTTGGTGCTCTCTGCCATGTTTAAGTACCCTCTTGGTTTATTCACACTTCTCGGTGGGGATGATCATGGTTTGAGTTTTGGTTGTGTTGGAGAGGCTAGAAGATTTATGGAGGTAGCTTGATGCTTTTGGTGTTTTCTTATTGGGTTTCCTTCTTAATGTTCATGATAGACTAAATTGTGTTATGCTCTTTGTGGATGTTGTTCCTCTATGGTCGCCCCTTGCTTCTTTGGTTATTGTTGAAGCTCTTGTTGGCTATATTCTTCTTGGTGACTAGACAAATGTTGAAAGTTTCAAGGGCCCATCATGGACATGGAATTTTTTTGGTTAGGTTTTTGCCTTGTTTAGAATGTGTTTGTCCCTTTTGTTATACCTAGCTCTCTGCTATACTAGGCTTTTGTTGTTTGTAGATGGTCTTTATCTTGTACCTCTATGGAGGTGACGTTGGCTCTTATACAGGTGGGGTTTCTTCTTGTGGCTACATTGAGGGTCTGGTGCATTTTGTGCTTGTTATATGATATGTTCTTCTTGTTCCTTATTAAGGTGGTGACATTTTGTATTGAGGTGGGGAGCTTCTTGTGGAGGGAGGATGGTGGTCACTCTATGTAGTACTCTCTCAATTATAGCTCCTCGGATGTAGGGTTGAGATCAATTTGGTTCACCCTTTTGTGTGTCTTCTTCCCTACTACTCTTATTGAGGTGGGATCCTCTCCTATTGAGGTGAAGAGTAGTTGTGTGGATGTGGAGTTAGCAGCAGGTTGCTTCTAGGTGCTAGTTGAAAATCCATTGGAAGGTTTGGGGAACCTTGAGAAATCCCTCCTCTTTTCAAACTTAGTTTCTTAGGAGGTTCTATAGTTGAATGGTTTAACTGCCACCCTTGTTCTCTCTTTCCATATAGTCAGTTTTTGTATTTGAGAGGTATGGGAGCCTCTTTTATTCCCATGAAGGTTTTGGGTTCATTTTTAAATCCCTTTCTCGCATTCTTGCTAGAGTTGTGTTGGCCAACCTGGCTTTGGTTTGTTGCGTTGTTCTGGTTGTGTTTCTCTCTCTTGGGTTGAATGTTCTTTCTTTCTTTGTAAAAGTGATTAGGGCCCTTTCAAACACTACCTACCTAATCAAAAACATTGACATATAAAATTTAGTAAGATATATTGTGGAGAAGATATGTGTGATGTAAACAATACAATTTTAATTTTGTGCCATTGAAAATATTTATCATTTCTTAAAAAGCTTAGAGAACATACATATATACAACAACAATGGTTTTTTTTGTTTTGTTTTTTATAAATATTTTCTTATATATGATTATCGAAACTACCACTATTGGAGTGAAATGAAAATCACATATATTTTATGGTTTCAAAATGGATGAATCTCAACTGATTTGATGAATTAAAATTCATTCCATCAAGTATAAGTCCAAGACTAACTAAGATACAAATTTCAATTAGTTTAATCCTTCAACAATCTCCACTAATATAAAAAGTACATGTTTCTTTGGCCGAGAGGGTTGAAATTTCACCATTCTTCTTTTTGTCCGAGAGGATAATATTTTTAGGAATGAAAGTCTATGACTTCATCGACACCCAAATTGCTAAGTGATGGATGATTTTCTGTAATGGAGATGTTAGGGTTTGAAAAACATCTTAAATTTTATTTCTGAAGGGTTACTATTTGCACTATATCTTTCCATAGCATTGTGATTGTAACAATGCATTTTTCGAAACAATTAATATAATTTTTAATGAATTTTTTAAATTTTTTTACTTAATATTAATTAAAACAAAAAAAACTTAAAAATTTATTTAAAACCTTCAAAAATATTGAATTGTTTTCAACAATGCTCATATAACTATTTTTTAACATACATCATCACCATACCTCCTATAAAACTTGCATGACTCTTTACAACTCATATATATATATATATACGACGACGACGACGAGTGGGTGCAGCGACTGGAAGTAGAGAAACTAAAGCGATCGCTGCTCTCAACAATCCTTTGTTGCCCGACATAGATCATTCTTCTCCCGATGGTCAGAACTGGGTGTGCACTACAACTGATAATTGGGAAACGATCCCCGTGAACGCTAGCGTACACTCTTCTCCGCCATCTCCAACGACACTTTCTTTTCCCGTGTATCCTCCAATGGCCACATAGACAATTGACGAGAGAAACATATATTGCTCCAATTTACACAAGAGAGTCAAGTCTGGGAGCTATCACAACTACCCTACCGCTTACAAAATTTTGTTAAATTTTGCAAAAATGGGTTATACCTAGACACTACAAACACCCAATCCTATCATAAAATAAGAAAAAAAAGGAAAGGGAGACTCACAAAAATGAAGAGACCACACCACTTTTAATTCTTCTTTGGCTTTCCCATGGGCTCATTGTACCAGTGGTCTTCAAGTTTGTAAACCACTTTCTTGCATTTTCCTTTCTCTACAACCCTAATCTCTATATTCATCTTCTTTCATCCTAGCTCACACAAATGCAAATATCTCTTTAGGGACTCCCATCAGATTAATGCTTCAACATGCCTTTCTTCCCTATTGTTGGTAGCACTCCATACCGGAAATGGGTACATTAGAGATTTCAGGTCTCTAATTATCCGTTGGTCCCTTTGGTGATCCTGCAAGCTGACTCATAGTTTTTTTATTGTCAATATTGGAACTATACCACAACTCCACTCTAGTCATACACACTCCCTCATCGCCCAAAGAACTTCCTCCTTAGAGCCCAACTATAGTGCCCACGCCATGAAGGTGGGTGCAATATCAACATTTGACATATACTGATGGTCAGAGCACATGAATTTCTCCCAAAGGATCAAATTGATCTTATATACTAGAGGAGGGGTTCATCAAGTTTAAAACCCCTTTCAGCCACTTCTCTATTATCCATCCTAAGAAACATTGTTGTAGTTTTAGAGTGATCAAGGAGAAATTTGCCTCCATGACTAATTTTACCCCATTACTCACTATCTTCAGACACAAGAATGAAAAAAGGTTACTAGGCACATTCATTTTCGTTGGTTTTATGTTTCTCTCACATGCCCTCCACATGCCTCATCTATCAAATCACTAAGAATCTCCTTCATCTTACTACATATAATAACTCCACATCCACATACCTAGTGTCTCAAGAATCCTCCAAAATCACCTCTCTGATCCAGTATTAA
This sequence comes from Thuja plicata, assembly GCA_018584345.1. Taxonomy (NCBI): domain Eukaryota; kingdom Viridiplantae; phylum Streptophyta; class Pinopsida; order Cupressales; family Cupressaceae; genus Thuja; species Thuja plicata. The sequence goes on along the minus strand of MU223597.1, from coordinate 159,038 downwards.
TGACAAAGCATGCTCTAAAAGGGCATCTGCTAGTGTGTTATTATTTCTTTTCACATGGTTTACACTGTAGTCCTCAAAGGTGATTAAAAGAGATTTAAATTTTTAATATACTTGTTCAAATGCCAAGCCTCCTACTCTTACATATGCAATCCCCTTAGGTCTTCAAACATTCCATTGAGTTTTTTAAAGGATAGTGTGTAGTGCCCCTCCCATTTTTTGGCATTGTGTCCCTCTAGATGGGTATATGATGTTTGGACATGTTGGACCACAATGAGATGGTGCCTATTTGATGATTTGAATTATGTGATGGTTTTAGCATGTTGCTTATTATTATTTGAGATAGACTGTGTGTTTGGTTACTATACGACTGCTCACTTATAATCTTTTAATATTGGCATGTTGGTGATGCATCTAGTTATTGTTATATTCTTTTTCTCATGGGATGATGATATTGATGTAGATATTAGATTATGCTTGTGATTCAAGTGATGACCTTATATGTCAAATAACTCTATAGTGAGGTTTGGTTATATTTGCATGCATAGATGGTATGATGGTCTTATGACATCACTATTGATTTTGTGATGAGCGTTGATTTATGGTTGAAAAGGTATTACTAGTAACCTAGTTTGGTGATTTATAACATTCTCATTAGTATTGATTTGATGATATTAATGTTAATTAATAATCCTTGATGAGACATCATGTACTGTTGATGATTAATGACACTTAACTCGTTAGCTTATATGAGATTAAAATTATTATTGATATCGATGTTTGATAATCAATGTTAGTTGATGACCTCTTCTAATATCTCATTTATTTAGAGATTATTTCTAATAATTACTATTAATGAATTTTTATTGATGTGATTATATATAGATGGTGATTTTATGTGAGAAGGGGTGTTGTTGTAATATTCATATAATAATTATGCCGCTAAAGTTCCATTTCACTTACCATTATTTGATAATGATGTCATATGTGCTTCGACTATTTATGTATATATGATCTGGTACATGTGACATGTGGTGTTTGAGTATTGCTAGGTATTGGTTCCCAAATCAACAGATTATGAATGTCCTAAGATTATGCCAAGATCTATGTTTGGGCATTACAAATGATCTGGCCAACTAACGAAATGAACCAATATGGTTACTATTCCCTACTCTTTTGGTTTTGATAGACCAAGGCAGGTGTACCATATCACCAACTATATTTCTAAGCTTGATGATATTTTATAGAAGATTACAACTAGTACTTTTTAAATTCTTCTCCCAACTGCTCAAATTGGCAAGTAGATTTGAATCAAGTTAATCTTCTATCTCTACTCCTATTGTTGCTTTTCCTACTCTTTCTTCTCTTATTTCTTTTAACTAATTAAATATAAATTTTAATTATGTTGAATGATCAATGCCCTATCTTTCCTAGGGAAATAGAGTCAATTCTTGCTAGATTCCTAATGTATTACTCTGTAAGACAATTTTTAAACCAACAACTTGCCAACAAATTGAGCATATTTTCCCACTATTTAGTTCTTTAAACAAGATTAAGTTATATTTTCTATTATACTTATTTGAACTTAAATTTAACCTCTCCTTGAGAGGACCAATTAAACAAGTTATATAAAGAACTTTTGTTTCTTCAATGATCTGAGACACCCTTGATATCTAAATACAAAATAACATAAAAAATTTCTCACATAAGAACATAAAAGACTATTGTTTACTTGAACTAAAATTGCAAAGAAACCGAGCTCATAAGAAAATGATTTACTGCCACAAAAATTTAGAGAAAGTATTTGTATTCTATTTTATTGTGTCCATGATTCAATATTACATGTCTATTTTATATGATAATACTTGAAAAGGTCGTTTGACTTTTCATAATATCTCTTGTGCTAAAAACATAAAGCTTAACAAATATTATGCTCTAATGAGCCATAATTGGACTTGAGTAACATGATCTGGATACTCCTGGGTAGAATATGTATCAAAATCACTTATAATATTTCTTGCAGAGAATAAGATGATGTACATCTTCTCTAGATGATTGTGGCTCTTCTCTAGTGTTTGATCTTCACTCTTCACCTCCTCAAAGGCATCTGGAAGCATTGAACTACATTCATATATCCATTCATTCTAATTTCTCAAGCCTCCATTGTTGTTGAATAGTTTTGGTAGCATCACTCCTACAACATCCATGAATTATTTGGTTTTTGTATTGAGAACATCATGAAATTTCATGTGTTTCTTTAGAAATGTTTGAGTATTTATGATGGCCCCATTATTTGGGGAACTTTTGTTGTGTATCTAGGTATGTGTAGGATCATGGTATGCCAAAATCTAGCGATGTGTAAAAATCCTCCTTTTCACTCGTCCAAAAGCGCACTAAAAAGCTTGTTGACTTTTTAGTAGGCCTCGGTGTCATTACCCCTGGCCAAACCAAAATCCAAAGCACAAGCCTAATCGGATATCCAATTTTTGCCAGTAAAACTTATTTTTAAGGCTCGCGGGTTGTGTTCTCAGTTTTCATGATGAAAATGTCAAACGTAGCCCAAGGTTTCAGATATCTGAAACCTATCTGATATCTGATTCGCCTATTTGAGAAATATCTCCAAATTGAACAGGTATGTAAAATTTTAAAGTTTTGTTTGTTGTTTTTTTCTTTTAAATTGAAATTTGTAGTGTTTTTTTATAAAAACTAGGGTTTAATTGATATTGTTTATCCTTTTTTTAAAATTAATTATAATTATTTATTTTAGTTTTAATTGTAATTAGACATGGACTCAAACCAATCAGAAAACCCTCTCAATGACCCTGTTAACAATCCCGAACCACCTCCAAACAATCCCCCACCTTCAGAAGACCAACCAGTCTCAAACCCTCGACCTTTAGAGGATCTCATAGGAGAAAATCTAAATCAGCTTAGAGGATCATATCAGACTACATATGCCAATATCCCCACACCGCGTCCCATTTTTTCCACATTGAACTCCATTATTGAAAAGACGGAGAAACTCATAGAGCAACATAATGTTGCACTTCTTTGGCACGATTCCATGGACGCTGAGTTTGATGATGGACTTGATTATGATCAAGTTACAAACCTAAATATAACAAAACATAACATTGATGACATTAAGTTTTTCCATTAGTATACTTAAAGTGAAAAACATGATAAAGGTCATCGATATAGGCATAACCGATGGACAGAAAGCATACCCGACAAGATGACAATGTATATCGTGAAAATGCTAAGTATAGAATTGCCCGACGAACACTGACAAGAGTTCAACTGACGACAAAGCATAAAGGACATTACCGATGGTACAGTTTTGTGAACATCATCGACAAAGCAGAAAAGGAAGGAACTCAATGAACAGTTCAATAAAGGGACACCGACTAAGAAGAAAGCTGATAGAGCAAAGAATGAAAGAAAACTGACAGACTGACAGAGCAGCCTGACCATCAGAACCAACAGTCAGTTACAGAACCCGCAAAAAGTGGATCTGACTTTACACGTCAGATAAAACATTGTAATTCTAATTATAGAGTTTTTATTTGTTTTAAAACTATACTTGAGGGACAAGCAAGCATATTGTAAATGTTTTAAAGCATCCTAACAAATCTAAAACATAACTAACTAAAGATCAAGGTCAAGTTGTAAACCTTGGATCTAGAGTTAATTTGAAAAGCGTGAATCAAGAATATACCTAGAAACTAGTATAAATAGATGTTCAATCATTTGTAATAAGAGACATGAAGTAAATTGGAAAAATGATTGTAGCCATGGAGAGCATCTAAGCAGCAGAAGAGAATTCATGCAAAGTTCATAAACAAATTATATCAATTATCAAGAACACAGACAAGGCTACCGATGAGCAGAGACAAGGTATTATTCAAATCACTCAAGGTGATTACATATACATTGTAAGATCTACAAGATATGTTATCGGCAATTAGAGATTTCATATACTATCAGATCAACATTTATATTGTTGTTGCATTCTAACAAGTGCATCACATCAGAAATCCTTTTGTAGAAGGTGGACTTAACAGTTCTTGATAAATCTCTTAACAAAGTGCACACTTAACAATGTTGCTAAAGCTTCAAACGAAATAGATCCTAACAGGTCTCCACTCCAATACTCCTAACAGGGTAGATCATCAGAAGTGATAAAATTGTAAGCCTTAACCGGCTCCCTTCTTATCTGCAGATAGTGAAGTTTTGTGGGTAGACATCCCCAACACAGTTTTTACTTCCTAACAGGAGTTTTCTGCGATATCATATCATGTGTTATCTGTTATTTACTTTCATGTATGTTTCTTGAATGTTTACACATGCAAAGAACTTATATTATGATTTCACATACATAAGGAAAGATGAACAGATAAATAGGAATATACAAATCTAATGACACAAAGGTTAATGGGCCAACCACATAAAAAATTTTAGAGGTACTGATTCACCCCTCCCCTCTCACTACATCATTCCAATAATTTCAAAATTTGGTATTAGAACTAAGTCTCTTTCTTGAAAAGCTTAAATAATTAAGATAAAAGATCAATATAATGGAAAAGTACAGATTGGACAAGACTATTGAGAATGAGAAGTTACAAATTCAGATTTACTATGAGCAGTAAAAAGAGGTGAGAGTAAGCATGAGAAAGTTGCTTGATGAAAGAAAGATCATGGAAACTAGGCTTGATAATAAATATTATCAAGAAGAGGAGATTCTAGATTACTTCAACTCAGCTGAATCCTCTACAAGCAAAGCATCAGACACATTAGTAAAAGAAATCACAAGTATACAAGAAGTGAATCTACATCTAACAGAGAAAATCAAGATGTTGCAAATCGGTCAAGAGACCCAGATGGTAAAAATGATTGATGTCATGAATGATTCAAGAAAAGCTGAATCACAAAGAACATTGGCTATTGATGATAGGAGGAAAATTATAGAGAAGATACAAGAAAAAGAATCAGAGATTCAAAGACTTGTTGATCATCACCATGAGATTACCAACCAGATTATTCTTATGAGTCAAGAGGAAAACAGATTAAATACTGAACTCATTGAAAGAATACAGATCATCAGTGAGCAAAGGGAAGAGAATGAGAAGCTAAATCACGAAGTAAGAATTCAGAATTAGCACAATGAATTAATCAAGAAAGGTGAAGATAGCAATAAAAGAATGGATGATTTCCTTGACGGACAAAGTAGAGTCAAAAACTACACAGGAATAGGGTACACTGACAATGGAGAATCATCTGATCAATCAGATCAAAGGAATGTTTATGTAACTCCAAAAACCAAGAAGTTGTCATGCAATCACTGTGGAAAACTAAGCCACACCTCAAATATTTGCAGAAACAAAATGAAAGGTATTCCTCAATCATAATCTACTTTCAATGGTAATTGTTATAAATGTCACAAGAAAGGACACAAGGCATTTGAATGCAGATCCAAGGTGACAAATCCAAAGAAGGAAACCTACATGGGAAAATACTGTCCTACCTGCAAAATAAATGGACATACACATCAGGAGTGCTGGAAAAAAAACAAGAAAGTGTGGACACAAAAAGAACCTGATAATGGCTACAAACCAACAAGAGTCAGTAACTCATATGTTTGGGACTATAACATGTGGGTAAATTGCACAGCATGTGGAAGGTATGGTCATATATCTGCCAACTGTATGAGAAAATGAACTAGAAGACCAAGAGGATGGTTCAATCCAGGTATGGCATGTTTACATTGTCATAAGGTTGGACATGTGATAAAATATTCCAAAGACTGACTGACAGAAACAAGCACTTATATTAATGGAAACACCATTGATGACATCAAGAAGATGAGAAATAAGATGTGGGTAAAATCTACAAACACTGAAGGTGCTAGAACAAGCAATGCAAATAATGATGCCCCATCTAATGGATCTAGTGGCATCACCATTTCCAACTAAGTTGCACAAGTAAGCATGGAACTGCATTATGACAAGTTATATTATGCATCAGTTCCATTACATATTGATCATATAGACAAATTAGCATTATTGAAGATGCACTATATTGTTGCTTGTAATATTATTAAAAAGCAACCATCGGTAAATGGGTACAAATTAGCATTGGTGAACACACACAGAAAAGTTAACACTACTTACCAAAATGTATCAGGCATTACACAAAAGCCAAGTCGCTAAGTGTAAACTGACAGACATCGGTGATCCTTGAGCTGACAGAAGTTGTCGTCGCCATTTTACCGACAATCATCAGTGAAGTCAGCAAAGCTGCTAACAACCCCGAAACTTTGTGCCTACACCGAAGATGTTATTTATGCCTCAACCAACAAACTCAGTCTTTGTATACCGATGAGTTGTTGGGCATTAATGACAACTTAGGGCACAAAAGTTATAAAAGCACGACGGAAGAACTCATTTCACACCCGCAATTTTTGAGCAACCAAGCAGAGCTAAGCAGAGCGATTGAAGAGCAGATTGAAGTGCGACCTCCGCAAGATTCTAACACAACTCAAAGGATTCACGAGTGATCACATAGATTCAGTAAGTACCTACATTCACCGATCGCACTATTTAAAGTTACGAAAAGCCCTAAATTTCTAAAAATGATGGCATCTACTTCAATAATTGGAAAATTGAAAGAAGATAAGAAGAAAATGATCAATCTTATCAGCAACAACACTTGTGTTGAACCTAAATACAAGTTGCATCGATAAATCGCATCACAACATGATGATTCTGGAGCATTCTCCAGAATCCCACCTAAGGTTTTGCTGGTAGAGGACGTAAGGTCCTATATTCATTGCAAGATCTCAGAATTAGGAGACCTAGACCTAGACAATGCCTATAAAGAACTATGTGATGAAGCTGGAAAACTGAAAGAAGAGCATAAGCATCTGGAAGTGAAAGGTCTGACGAATGCATTACATTTTCCTAGGGTTTTTAAGACCGAATGGATATGGATAGTTTGCAGCAGAATGCATAACCAGACATTATGGCTTGGTGAGCCAAAATGAATAAAAAAAGATGTTATTCATGTCGTTACTAGATATCCCACAATCGACAAGCCACAAGCTCACAAGCACCCATCCTTGAAGGAAGTGGAAAAACTAACTGGTGCAAAATCAGACAAGAGAGGTCTCAAGGTCAGCACTATCACTGACAAGGAACTCAAGTTTGGTGTATGTGTGGTAGGATACAAAATATTCTAGGCCAGTAGAATGAACAACATAGAAAGCACTACTATGAGCACAACCTACAAGATCATAAAACTAGGAAAGAAGATGGATCTTGAAGAGATTTTGTTGAATCAACTTGAGGAGAACATGAACACCATAAGATCTTTAAGGATAAACATTTGTAAGTGTGGTTCCCTCATTATGTGCATATTCTTTTACTTTGAAGAATACTTTCCTTCCATAGGCAAAGTAGTATGGGACACAAGAAAACATGTAACCATATAGATATGTGAGCACATAGAATCATTAGGTACAAATTTTGATGACCTAATGGATGAGTATTTCAAAGGATTTAAAGAAAAGATGCAAGCTAGAACTAGGATACCTGAGAGTTTGATAGAAGAGCACAAGGATGACATATGTTTTATGGTAGATACTGACTTTACCTATATCAAACCAGTTGTACCTAGAAAATCTTGGCTATCACCATTAGAATATGAGATCAAAATAGGACAAGCTACTAAGTGCATCAAGGAACTATTGAATGAACTAGTGGAAAACAAGCAAGCAAGATTTGGCACTTATGAAGAAGCCAAACCAAAGATCAAGATAGATCTTGTTGTCAAGAAAATTGTAAACAAGAAGAATAAGATAATAAAAGACAACCAAGAAATTTGCAGTTATTGAAAAACGTGAAGAGGAAACAGAAGAAAAGGAGGAACTAACCAAGGGCCAGTCACCTATCAGTGAAGATATAGAAAAGAATGACTCAGAGGGTACACAGTTAGATTCACCACCTCCTCCTTCACCTAAGAGATCAAGAAAAATAGCCGCTTCAAGGACAAGATGCAAAAATGCAAAGGAAGCAACTCCTTCACCACTGAAGAAAGGAAAAGTGAGAACCTATAAGAGGAAACCAGTCTCACCAAAAAAAATAGACCAAAAGGAGGAAGTTGAAAAGAACTAGAGAAGATCTAGAAGACTCAGCTATGGATGAAGCTGACATAGATGTGCAAAAAGGGAAAGAACCCTTGATTCCAAAAACAATTGATGAAATATGTAA
>MU223597.1:120394-150709 GCA_018584345.1 Thuja plicata | reverse complement strand
AGAAGCTATAATAGCTAAAATGTGCAAACACCATTATGTTCCACTACAATTCTCAGAATATGACGTTCCCAAGGAACTATCAGCGAGATTGTCTGCAAGATGGACATTTGCACTACATCAGGAAAAAGAGATAAGAGAAAGAGTACTTGTTACTATTATGCCTTCTGATTCAAATAAGGAAGAGATAAGTGAAATGATGAAAAAGTATGAAAAGGAATTCTCACCCAAAATGAGAGCATACAAATTTCTCAAGGGGAAGCTAATTGAGCTAGATCAAGATAGCATTAAAAAGTGGTGCAAGATACTTAACAAGCCCACTAAGGAAGCTAGCCCGGAGAAAGAACACATCATCATCAAAGATGTACAGGATGACTCATCAATGGAATTGGACAGAGAAGAGAGTGAGGCAACCGACAACTAGAATATTGAAGTTGCAGATGAGGTTTGGCCCGACACTACTCTTGACAAAACTCGGAGTGAAGAAAGCCAAATTCCACGAAGTCCAATTCATATTGACTTGAGTAATGAAGAAAAGGTTACCAAAGAAGCATTGACAATAAAAGGTAACATATCTGAGGATATAAATGATGAAACATGGTTGGATAACATCATCAATGACACTATAGGAAAAGACCCTACAATAGAGGTGCAAAAAGATGAAGATATCAATGTTGTACAGGGTAATACCGATGGATATGATACACCTACTGGCACTGCAGAGGTCAATACATCGACCAACATGAAAATTTTGATACAAGCTATTGATATTGAATCAAGTCAGGAGAAATCATCTAAGAAAGATGATGATATAACCAAGGACATGGGTAATGATGAAAATCAAGATGCATCAGACACTCAAAAAGATACAAATACAGAGATGAAGGATGCAACCAACACTTAGCAAAAAGTGTCTCCTGAAAAAGACAAAGGAGAAGATATTGAAACAGATGAAACATTGAGAAAGGATGAAGAAAAAGAAAAGAGTGAAGAAGTTAAGCAAGATGAGAGCATGAAAGAAAAGGAAGATAAATCTATTGATACACCCAAGGCCAATGAAGAGATGTCTTCACAAAACCACGAAGTGGACTCTGAACAGAAGCAACAAGAAGCTTCATCTTCTTGACCTTCACCTACAAAATCAATCCAATCTCAAGATCTACAAATGGTAGTTCACCAATCTGTCTCCCAGCCCAAGAAGAAGAAGAAGAAGAAGGTAATGAAGAAAGACATCTTGGCTGTAACACTTGATGAGGTAATTGAAATACCCAAGTGGGATGTATCTACTTTAGAAACTGAAGCACTTCAAAAGTTTGGAGTGATGTGTCAGAGAAAAGAAATTCAATATAAGATGAAAAAGGGACATAGGGAAGCCCAAGAACTTGATAAAGCTAGGGACATAGTACATCAACTTGTTTCAGATAGCAAAGTTGAAAATGACATATCAGTCATGGAGAAAATTGTAGTTCTTACCAACGCCATCACCAATCAAAATGTAGATACAGAGAAGGCAATGGAAGAACAGACAAAGATAAAATATCAACACAAATTGGTTGAAAAGATCAACCAAGAAGTGGCAGAGAATAAGGTAAAGCTCTCTGAATTAGCAAGTCAATTTTAGAACCTATGATTGCTGAAGTTGTTACCTTAGTTCAGAAATTGTGCACACTGGAAAATTTCACAAAAGAAAATAGTGAAAAGTTGTCCCAACTAGATTCAGATCTGACAGCTAGTGCACAAAGTTTAACCTCTGATGCAAACACTATAAAAATGAATCATGACAAGATCACAGAGGTAAATAGATTGAGACAAGAGATATGGGATGCAGAGACACAATTTAGAAATGAGGTTACCGAGCTGCAAGCTCACATACTACCAAACCTCACCACAGTACAACAACACATTACAGATGCAAGAAATCTGATCTCAACCCTAGAGATGTCTATAGTAGACATCATCTATGACATACATGTAAGGATATCACTTGAGCACATGGATCTTGAAAATTTGAAGGATAAATGGGAGAAGATGATGTAGGAAATCAAAGCCTCACACTCTCACATCTCTGACAAGTTGTAAGTACCTTTGCCCTCATTATCAAAAAAGGAGGAATGTATAGTACATATGTACAATATACTACATTAGCAAAAGGAGATAAGAATATGTATGTTGTATGTACAGCAAGCATAGATATGTAAAAATAGATATGTACATAAACTTACACTTACCGACATATGCATTGTGGGAGTCATTTCATGACTAAAAGAAAAATGACTAAGGAAGAAGTATACACAGGTGTACATACTAATACATTAAGTATGTTGCACATATCAGTTTTTGATACTAATTTCAAAGGGGGGGAATGATGACATTAATTTTTTCCATTAGTATACTTAAAGTGAAAAACATGATAAAGATCATCGGTATAGGCATAACTGATGGACAACAAGCATACCTGACAAGATGACAATGTCTGTCATGAAAATGCTAAGTATAGAATTTCCCAACGAACACTGACAAGAGTTCAACCGATGACAAAGCATAAAGGACATTACCAACAGTACAGTTTTGTAAACATCACCGACATAGCAAAAAAGGTAGGAACCCGACGATAATAAAGGGACACCGACGAAGCAGAAAACTGATAGAGCAAAGAATGAAAGAAAACTGATAGAGTAATAGAGCAGCCCGACCATCAGAACTGACAGTCAGTTACTGAACCCGCAAAAAGTGGATCTAACTTTACAGGTCAGATAAAATATTGTAATTCTATTTATAGAGTTTTTATTTGTTTTAAAACTTTACTTGAGGGACAAGCAAGCATATTGTAAATGTTTTAAAGCATCCTAATGGATCTAAAACATAACTAACTAAAGATCAAGGTCAAGTTGTAAACCTTGGATCTAGAGTTAATTTGAAAAGCATGAATCAAGAATATACCTAGAAACTAGTATAAATAGATGTTCAATCATTTGTAATAAGAGACATGAAGTAACTTGGAAAAATGATTGTAGCCATGGAGAGCATCTAAGTAGCAGAAGAGAATTCATGCAAAGTTCATAAACAAATTATATCAGTTATCAAGAAGACATACAAGGCTACCGACGAGCAGAGACAAGGTATTATTCAAATCACTCAAGGTGTTTACATATACATTGTAAGCTTTATAGGATCTTCTATCAGCAATTAGAGATTGCATATACTATTAGATCAACATTTATATTGTAGTCGCATTCTAACAAGTGCATCACATCATAAATCCTTTTGTAGAAGGTGGACTCAACAGTTCTTGATAAATCTCTTAACAGAGTGCAAACTTAACAGTCTTGCTAAAGCTTCAAATGAAGTAGATCCTAATAGGTCTCCACTCCAATACTCTTAATAGTGTAGATCATCAGAAGTGATCAAATTGTAAGCCTTAACTGACTCCCTTCTTATCTGTAGATAGTGAAGTTTTGTGGGTAGACATCCCCACCACATTTTTTACTTCCTAACAGGAGTTTTCTGCGATATCATATCATGTGTTATGTGTTATTTACTTTCATGTATGTTTCTTGAATGTTTACACATGCAAAGAACTTATATTCTGATTTCACATACATAAGGAAAGATGAACAGATAGATAGGAATATACAAATCTGATGACACAAAGGTTAATGGGCCAACCACATAAAAAGTTTTAGAGGTATTTATTCACCCCTCCCCTCTCAGTTGATCATTCCAATAATTCCAACAAACATGTGTAACCTTTTTGTGGATCCCAAAACTGATTTAAAAGTGGACCCTAAAAAGACCAATATGTCAATTAAACTGTGCACAAATGATGCAATTCGTGACCACTTTTGGGACCACTATTGGATGGTTTTTGATAGGCCACCCCACAACAATAGGGATGTCCAATTATATTTCTTAAGAAAATTTTATGTTGAATTTGTACTCAGTCACAAGCTAAATTATTGGAGCATGAGACCGAACCAGGGCATAGGTTTAGGTGCTCCTCGGGATAGGCCATGGGCACACCAGGTGAAATCTCACACATATGTCCCCCCTCCCAAGATTTCACCACCTCCTATAGTGCAACATCCTGATATTATTGCTGAGGCTGGCTCACAAACTATTCGAGCCATTCACACCTTGAGTGATCTACTCATTAGGCAGAGTGCGGCATTGTTTCCTCCCTGTGCTGATGATTCTTTCCCTCCTACATCCTCCATGAGATCACATGTTTGTGTGCCCCACACTTGCATTATGTACAAGAATATGTGCTATTGGGTCCTCTTAATGATAGTGATGTATATAACTACATCTTCGAGGTGGACGATACTACATAGCACACTATAGGCACTGAAGCACCTCATGGAGATGTGCATCAAGGGCATGCATAGCTATGGACTCCTACTGTTACGGTAAGAGTAAACAGTTAACTTGTTACATTGTATTTAATTTTAAATGTTCGTATTTTTAGTAAAATTTTCTTATAGTGATTCCCACTTATGTTTTTTTATGTGTTCCATTTATGTTCAGTTGATGACAGAGGAGGAGATGGCACAGGTGGAGGGGTCCATGCTTTTAGGGGCAAAGTGAGGGGGTTCAGGGTTCTGGTGTTGACAAGGGGAAGGTAATTAGTTATTTTAGATTATTTATGCATATATGTATACTTGTCATTTGTACGTACTCATTTTTAATTAACATGGTTTATTTGATAGAGGGTGGTTTCTGACGATGTCGTGAGATTGGTTCGCCATCGTAGAGTCAAATGCATCTCAATTCACAGCGATAGCCCCATGATACATATATTTCTAAATTTATTTATTTGTATTTTACTATCAAGCATATATAATATGATCAAGTCATGATTGTATCAAGTATCTATTTGACTTTTGTAGGTCACCCCTAGTTTGAGGGAGGTACAACACCAAGAGTTTGTATCGTTGATGACCCAACCGCCATTGCCTGAAGAAAGTTCAACACATGTAAGTTTTAATGTTAATTTAGTTATTTTGTAAACATATATTTGCTACTAAGGATTTAACATTAAATAGTATAACTTGTAGATCAATCTCATGTTCGCAAACATATACAGGTCAGAGTTGACATTGATGGCATTGTCCCTTCGCTACCAAGGACATATGTTAGGTCTCCTAACCGCATTAGGAGACATATCTAAGCGATGTACATGGAGTTCAATTTTAAAATTTGTTTATTTATTATTGACTATGATTTTGAATTTTGAATTTTTATTTGTAGAAACCATATAAATTAAGTAATCTAACTTGGGGTTTCACTTTTGTGTTTGAATGCAGGATCCATCAGAGCCAAAGAGTACTTTGAAGAGGCTTCATTTTGATGATCCACAGTAGAATAGGATGTCCTAGAAACATTTGTAGTTGAACTTCTTATTTTGAGATGCCATATGGCACATTTTGAGATGGTGTATGCCACATTTGTATATAGATATGTTGATTTTGCAACTATTTTGAGATGGTGCATGTGCCACATTTTGTACAAAACAATTTCATATATACATATCTACATGTTCATTTATGGTTATTTTATCTTTGTCATGTGTTCTATGTATGTATCATTTCCATATTATATCTTTGTCATGTGTTGTATGTATGTATTATTTTCATATTATGTCTTTGTCATGCATTGTATTTATGTATGTAGCTCATTTTCATATTATATCTTTTCCATGTGTTGTATGTATGTATTATTTACATACTACATCTTTTTCATGTGTTGTATGTATGTTCATTTCCATATTATATCTTTTTCAAGTGTTGTCATGTGTAAGACCTAATCTTTTCCAAAGCAACTACCTTGAAAATATTTTGTCAAACCAAAGTAATAGGAATAATAGACCGCAACTGGGCTAATAGACTCCAAGTTTTCATACCCTAATGATGCAGAGGAAATTGGTTTGATAAGTATTAAGGTCTATAAGAGGTCTATGATTTCAAAGATAAAGAAAATGATCCTAGGAACCCCCAAATGCACCATAGGCTCGAATTGCCTAAAATGAATGAAAAGACCTACCCACTGCCTCTAGCACCTTGAATCAACTTCCAACATCATTCCACACTTTCTCCAAGGCTTATCCATTTCCTGTAGTTTTTAACTGGGTTCACCTAGCTAACTAGAGCTAACATAACAGACGGTTTAGTCCTAGGACAAACGGTTTGAAAGATGCACCATTGACCAACTTTCAACTTAGTAACAATGCAACTTTTTGCACCAACCGAGATAAGGTCACCAAATAGAATTCGATTGGAACCTCCCATAACTAAGCCATGTGCATATAAACCTTCCCAAGATGGTCCTTATGCACTTCACAGATCTCTGATATCTCTCACGAGGTCTGAGATATCGCTCTCCAAAAATCGCTGCCCAATTTGGCTTAGTGCACCTTGGGAACACTTCAGTCTAACATGCGTCAGAACATTCTTGATGCTACACGATCAAAAAAAGGTATCCATTAGCATTTACTCAGCCAATTCGAGCTAACGATTTTCTCTCATGATGAACAGTTTGAAAGATGCACCATTGAGGAACTTTCAACTGAGCAAAAATGTAACTTTTTGCACCAACTGAGATCAGGTCGCCAAATGTAATCTGAGTGGAATCTCCCAGAACTGAGCCACATGCTTGTAGGCCTTCCCAAGATGGTCCTTGTACACTTCACAGATCTTTGATATCACTCATGAGGTCTGATATGTCACTGCCAAATTTGGCTTAGTGCACCTTGGGAACACTTCAGTCTGACATGCGTCAGAATGTTCTTGATGCTACATGAGAGAAAAAAAGTGTCCACAGGAATTTACCCAGCCAACTAGAGTGGATGGATCTAACGGTTTGATCCCACAACGAACGGTTTGAAAGATGCACCATTAAGAAACTTTCAACTGAGCAACAATGCAACTTTTTGCTCCAACCAAGATCGGGTTGTCAAATGTAATCTAAGTGGAATCTCCTAGAACTAATCCACATGCTTCTAGACCTTCCCAAGATGGTCCTTGTGAACTTCACTAATCTCTAATATCTCTAATGAGGTCTGATATATCGCTCTCCAAAAATCATTGTCCAATTTGGCTTAGTGCACCTTGGGAACACTTCGGTCTGACATGCATCAGAACGTTCTTGATGCTATGCGAGTGAAAAAAGGTATCCAATAGCATTTACCCAACCAAATGGAGTTGATAGAGTTGACGGTTTGGTCCCACGAGGAACGGTTTGAAAGATGCACCATTGAGCAACTTTCAACTGAGCAACAATGTAACTTTTTGCACCAACCGAGATCGGGTCGCCAAATGGAATCCGATTGAAATCTCATAGAATTTATCCATGTGCTTGTAGACCTCCACAAGATGGTCCTTTTTCACTTCATGGATCTCTGATATCTCTCACGAGGTCTGAGATATCGCTCTCCAAACATTTTTTCCCAATTTGGCTTAGTGCACCTTGGGAACACTTCGGTCTAACATGCGTCAGAATGCTCTTGATGCTACATGAGAGAAAAAGGTATCCACTATCATTTAACCAGCCAACTGGAGCTGATGGAGCTAACGGTTTGGTCCCACGACGAACGGTTTGAAAGATGCACCATTGAGAAAATTTCAACTGAGCAACAATGTAACTTTTTGCATCAACCAAGATCAGGTCGCCAAATGTAATCCAAGTGGAATATCCCATAATTGAGCCACATTGTTTTAGACCTTCCCAAGATGGTCCTTGTGCACTTCATAGATCTCTGATATCTCTCACGAGGTCCGAGATATGTCTCTCCAAAAATCACTACCCAATTTGGCTTAGTCCACCACCTTGGGAACTCTTCAGTTTGACATGCGTCAGAACATTATTGATGCTATGTGAGTCAAAAAGGTATCCACTAGAATTTACCTAGCCAAATGGAGCTAATGGTTTGGTCCCACGATGAATGGTTTGAAAGATGCACCATTGTGAAACTTTCAACTGAGCAACAATGCAAATTTTTGCACCAATCGAGATCGGGTCACCAAATGAAATCTAGGTGGAATCTCCCAGAATTGAGCCACATACTTGTAGACCTTCCCATGATGGTCCTTTTTCACTTCATAGATCTTTGATATCTCTCACGAGGTCTAAGATATCGCTCTCCAAAAATTGCTACCCAATTTGGCTTAGTGCACCTTGAGAACACTTCGGTCTGACATGCACTGGAACATTCTTGATGCTATGCGAGTGAAAAAAGGTATCCACTAGAATTTATCCAGCCAACCAAAGCCAATGGAGCTGATGGTTTTCTCCCACGATGAGCAGTTCTTGATGCTCCTAAATTGTTAGTGGTATGTTTGAAATTTGAACTGTGAAACTAATCATGATTAAGCCAGCCGACACTCTACTAAAATTTAATTATTTTTAATATTCAGCCACCCCTCCCAACAACCCAAAAAATAAAATTTTTTAACTCTTCTGACAACCCAACTCCATTACCATACACAACACATGTTCCATGCCTCAATACACTTATATGAATACAACATATTATGAACAAATATATCAATGTTATCAAAAGTCTGACATATACAATTACTCAAAATCTTAGATACACAACTATATATCAAAAATAAGTGTCATTTTCACTTGTAAAGTGTATAAGTTGAACACATGGTACTCGATGACATCTACATTCCAATCCCTACATTCAGAAGGCACAAGAAAAGTTAATAGATAAAAAAGAATTGTATAGGTTTACAAAAAGATTATGAATGTATAAGTAAGTAAATGAACCAAAGAACATGAGTTTCACTTACCTCCTGAAGTGTGCCTGAAGAGTCATATCTCTACTTGAGGGTATTCAATATTGCTTTATGATCAACAGTACTAATAGTCCAAAGTTCTTTTGTATTTGGTTTTCCTTGATGTTTGAACAACTTAACATTCACTGCTATAACAATGTGCGAATACATGAGAATGGTTTTGTGCTTCTCGTAGTCTTCGAATGCAAGAATGCCATTATTTCTAATCATGTATGTGCGCAACCATGTTCCCACAACAACATGTGATCCTGTTGAATATGTGAACATATCATCATCTATCATCGGTTGTGCAAGTTTCTGCTTTCCTTGTACACAACTTAACTAGTAACCCGACCTCTCATCATTCCCCTGTGGTGCAACCAATGCAAAAACATGTCCTGGTTGTAGAATATTTAAAAGATGGTTATAGTCAAGTGAACAATCCATGTCATCATTTATTACATATAGTGTGACAGATAAAGGAGTTCATAATGTGGAACCCACGTATCAACCCACTCACTTGACTCACACTGAAGACACCTTGGACAAAAACAAGCCAACTCTCTTACATCCAAATGGTCCATGTACTAGCATCTGAGCTTTGAAATGAATGCATTTTTGAAGAATATTTCACAGTTTGACAAGCCAACCTATCTCTATTGTGCACAACCCAACCAATCAAGAGAATCTGTGCACCACTGAATCAAGAGTCCCCCTTGTGACAATGTTGAAGTACACCAATCAATAATAGAATGAGCATCAAGGAGTTCTGCACTCGAAATCCTCAATTGCTCCTTAACTAGAGCTCTCTTTACACATGCACCTTCTCCATCATGCTCCCCTTTTCCATGCCTGGCCTAAAAAAAACTCCAAATATGAGGTACACCTCTCTCTACATGCATTCTACACAACCAATAAAACATATGAGCATTTTTTAATTTCCCTGTGCAATTATCTGACCAAATGAGATGTCTATCCATAGCAATATCATTTTCCCGCACCCACTCAAAATAATTCTCAAAGCAATGTTGGACATATTCATGAGAGTGAGATCTATCATCGCTCATATAAAAATGGTATTCTCTAATTATCTTCTAGTCATCTTTTGTACTATCAGGGGAATGTCTATATGTTATGTGCACAAAAATAGAAACCTAAATAGAATTGTAATATTGAACTTGCAACTCATTTTGGGGCTTCAATGTATAGTTCTCTGCAAAGTGAACAACCGATATAACATTTCCAATCGGGAAAGTGTCCTTACAAATCCTGAATTGTTGATCCAACCACTGAGACCTGTGACTATGCCTTGCACACTTGTAAAGGATTCTTCCTAAAATCTGAAATAAAATCAGCTACATTGCATTCTTTTGTAACCAACTCACATCTAGAGCCTTCACCTCCACTTTTCAATGTATATTTAATGGTTTCATATACCTTTTTTTGGACAATTGTCTTTCCAAAATCATGTTCACAACTCTCATGAAAACATGAAACAAACTTCACTAGCCCACCACACTCTGAGCACTTGTTATTTAAGCAATATTGTATATAAAAGAAACATCCATCATCTCTAGGACATAAAAAATGATCTAGCAAGTCTCTTGATGATTTTGGAAGAGCATTTGCACCACACTCCTCCAACATTTCACTAGTATGCAAAGTAAAATGAATGGATCATAACAATTAATGGTGCATTGAAAACTCCACATGATATTTGCAACAAGTATTTCGAATCATAAGAGGCAAACACGAAAAAGGCTTGAATGCTTCAAAAGCTCTTTGTGATATTTGAAATGTTGGATGTGTGTCACAAAATGTTTGAAAAACATTGTTTGACTCACATCCAAATAATGTTTTGGACGCGGGGTGCGGTCTCGAATGCCAATTCTCAACTTCAAGAGATCCTTCACATTTGGTGACACTCTTGAGTTAGATTGCCAAAATAGTTGAATTTGATCCTTCACACCATCAGTAAGCTTCTTATCACAACGTGGAACTCTTCCACCATAAGCCCATGTATCATTTTGAAGAGGATCATCAATTCTTTCTCTTCTTGCAAGTGCTCTATCCAAATTTTTACGATTTAGGTTCAAGTCAATACAAGTTTGTCTCATCAAATGAGCCTTTCTCAAATGATGACTTACTAAGGAGGTTGTAATAACCCTCCTTATGGATCTCTTGTATTTTTCCTTGGTAGTCTTCTGAATGGAATTGAGAGCACTAAAAATATTTCTCACAATAATAGCATTCCTCTCCTTTTTCTTGTTCACACTAATCTTCAATTTGACTAGTATAGGCCTCATCTTCAGCATCTTTAACAAATGTACAAACATTTGGAATTGCTCAACCAATGTCTTGTGGCTAGAAAATTGATCAAAATTTTTTGAAATCAACAACTAAATGGTTCTTTTCGATCTCTTGCCATCAAAATTTCTCATTATGTTCTCATCAATTTCAAGTAACCATTTTGTTATTCTTGAAGGTCTCAAATTTGAAGTTTGTCTTTCTTCCTCTGAAGGGACTAAATTTCTCATATAATTTGGAGATGCGTAATCTTGATTTGGTTCTTGTGCACCATTATCATTGTCAATTCCTTCATATTCAATCAGTGGAAATTCATTGTCAATGTCCACACTTCCATTGTCCACATCTGCATGTTCATTTTCAAATCCTACATTTTCATCTTCAATCCATACATTCTCATTTTCAATATTATTGTCATAAATGATTTCAAATTCATGTTCTTCTTCACTTGAAACCACATTTAAGGGTGGGCCTATGCCCTCATCTTCATTAACATTTAACATACCTTGTCTCTTGTTTTGATGGGAAACCCTATCCATTTCTCTATACACTTCAATCTCTTCATTTGTGAGCTTCCTCTTTCATTTTTGCTTTCAACGACTACTACTCCCCATGGTGAGACCAAAAAGGTGATTCAAAAACCTTTAATAATAGAGAAATTCCAGCATAAAGGGTGTAAAACGTAGTTTTTTCTCTTCCACTGCTGCAATCTCGTGATATTCTCTACAAAAAATGTAGTTCTCAGACTGAGGGACCCAGAGAAACATTTTTTTCTTATGGATGCTAGTAAAAAAAATTGGATATACGATAATATCGCATATCCGATATTATAGGATATCCAAAATCTCTTGCTCAAATTTTGCTTCCCCTCAAATTTACAATTTTGAACTTTTTCATTTTCATTCTATTTTGAATATGTATTTTACTTTTTCATAAGTATTATAAATTTTCTTTTTACAATATTCATATTATATTTTCATAATATTAATATTATATTTTCACAATATTAATATTATATTTCTCTCCCTCTCTCTCTCAGTATTATTTCTATAATATAAATATTAATAAATATTTAATACTAATATTATACTATTATACAATACAAAAATAAATAATAATAATATAATACTAATATAAATAATTTGATAATACTAATGCTAATGAAATTTATATATAACATTAAAAACAAAAATCATAAAATTGAAAAAAGCATTGAAAAAATTGGGTGGGATATATCCGATATTCGATATTATCGATATACGAAAGTATCAGATATCTGATAATATCAGATATCCTTATTTTTTGGATATTTGATTAGCCTTGGTTTTTGCCTTGGGTTTTGGCTTTGCAATGCCAAACGTGGATGATCAACCCAAAAGATGTGTTCACCATATTTCCTCTAATCTTCAGACTTCGACCATGTAGCTGACGACCTTTTTTCATCCGAAATTGATGAAACAAAAAGGGTTTCTTAAAGAAATTATCAACTTTCCATCAATATAATTGATGTCAAATTTTGAGTTCAGTAAGTAATTATTACTTATTTTCTAATTGAGTTATCTCTAAAGTCCTAATTGACAGACAAATTGAAAAACATTTATAACTTTCAAATAGTTTAAGCATTTTGAAATCTGAAACATGCGTCACATTCTATGCTTCGCCTACTATAAGGAATTTTTTTTTTTTCAATTTTGTAAAGTTTAGCATTAGTTGAGAGTTTTTTTATTCTGATTAAGTTGTAGCATAAAATCATAATTAATTATTTATTTGGGATAAAATTACACAAAAAAAATGTGTTACATTCGGGCATGAGTCTATTACTTATATCTAGAATCTTGTGAAAATATATCATTAGTTGATTATGATTTTAAGGTGGTCAGACATACACGTACTTTTTATCTTTTTCCTAAAATTTTCATACTACTACATTGAAATCTAAATTTTTCAACAATTAGATTAATTTTTTTTTAGATAAGGGCTAGTAGTTTAGAAACTACATTCAATTTCCTACAGATTCTGTTCTTACAACTTTTTCACATAAGGTTGATAAGATGTTCAACTTTTTACGTCAAGTTGACTAACCCTTATTTTCTCATTTTTCATTGTCACTTAAGGCCATAGCTTGGCATACCATGATCCTGCACATACCCATCTCCTGATGTTTGTCCTCAAGCCTAATACTTATCCTTTCATGTTCTTGAATAGCATTAAAATTCCTTGAATAGGCAACCCAAAAGTTCTCAATCTTGGTCATTAAGTTGGTAAATCTTTTCTGTAGTATCAAAGAAATTGTATCATATATGATATTTCTCAATTATACACTTAACTATTGGTTCTCCATCTTCAGTTTTTCATTTTCAATTTTCCATTGAGACTCATCCCCTTATGTTAACTGACTTGTCAACTCCTTAGGGGCTTCTCTAATTGTATATTTTAAGGATGTGTCTCAAGAAGTAACCTCTCATTTTTTAGTTTGTACATGGCATTTTCCTTTATTAGTTGTTGGATTTGAGCCTTATTAAGCTTAGCTATGTTTATATTGAGATATGTAGTGGTTATGGGGTCAACCTCCCCTACTTCAATGTCATCATATGGAAAATGCCTTTTCAATATCAATGATCTTCGATTTCTTATGTGGTGGGTACAATGCGGGCACCCATTTCAACAAATATCTCTCATCGGGATTTTATCCTAATCCAGTATATAACTCATTACTCCTTCTAGACTCAACTTGTGTTTATTTATCCTCACTGTGTATGAAACTATCAAAAACCAATGCAGCACTTAGATCCCACCCTAAAAAAATCATGACACCTGAGTCCTGCAATAATTATCTTCCACTTTCTAGGGTCGTGATGTTTAGTTCATGATCCGCATCTGATTTAAGTCTACTCAATAATTGATCTTCATTTGTAGGTGCAATATCTACAACTGATTCTCTCAACAAATTTCATTTTGTACTTATATAAGAAAGATTTAAATTAGAAAATTTGATGAACTAGTCATCAGAGATGAAAGTATTTCAAGCCACTTGTCGTGCATCATCCTTGACAATACCTAGTGGTTCACCTATTTATTCTTCTCTATTTAGAGAAGTATGGTATTCCTCAATTCTTTCTTTGGAGATTTGGTCAAGTTGACCCTTAGGAACATCCTTCTAAACCTGTGACATATCTTCATAAGAAGATCCTTCACTTGCAGAGGATAAGAACTAATTTCATCTTATGTTCCATTTCCCTATTATAATTATCTATAGTTTGTTGTGCCTCCAATTCATCCAAATTTCTTATGAGATCTTCATGGATAAATGGTATGTGAGTGTACCCAATCAAGTTTTATTCCTTCCTACACAACTAATGAAACCTTTGAGATCAAATCCTTTTCTAAGTGCTCCCTTCTTCATTTTATAATGTGCAATTTTTTCCTGGATGAGATCATACCCTTCAGTGACAACTACAATGAAATATCCAAAGAGCACAGTACCTTGCATGAGTGATTGCTTTCCATACGAGCTCAAATTCATAAAACTTGAGTAACCCAATTGTCTCACAAATTCCAAATATACCACTCTATTTGGCGCAATCTTTGGTAGTAAGAAAGGGGTGTCTTCAAATCCATAAACCTTAATCATTGTATAGTCTGTAATTCCCCACCAATGAACCCTTGGAAACTTAGGGTCAAATATGCACTTAACAAATTTTTTTAAAATAATAAGATATAACATCAACTACAAATGCAATAATAACCCATATAAGCATAGTTAATGATACATCATTAATGATCCTCAAAAGATCGTGCACAAATAGAAGACAAAGATAGATATGTTGATGATAGAAGAAGTACAAGTTGTGGTGCATTCTTCTTGGTAAATAGATTGGTCACTTAGCTAAGTAAGAAGAAAGATTGAGTATCATTATCAACACCAAAAGTAGGGTATATTGTTACAACATCTTGTTTCACTCAAGTGATGTGGATGTAGTAGACTTCAAGATATAGCAAGGTGATGAATGATGAAGTTATTCCTATTATGTGTGATAATACAAGTGTACTTAATATTTCAAAGAATTGGGTGATGCATTCAAGGAACATACACATTTTTATTTTGTATAGCTTCTTAACATAGAAGGTTGTGCACAATAAAAATTCAGATTTAAGTATGTGCCTATAAATGATTAATTGCTAATATTTTCAACAAGGCACTATCATAGGATACCTTTGAGTATCTTTGATAGAAGTTAGGGATATTTTCCATCTTAATTCTAATTAGATGCATAACATGGTGCATATTTCCATTGGGATATTCAGAGTCTATTTTTTGTCTCCTAGATTGATGTTGTGGCTTCTCTCAGGGGGAGCACGATGGTTGTGGTTTCCTGATTGTAAGAAATTTTTGTAGAAAAGAGATCTCATTCATAAGGGAAGAGTAATGCATATGTAAAAGATGTGACCGAAAGGGGGAGATTTTTTTGAAGAATTTTTTTCAGATAAGTTTGAAGTATTGTACCCTTTTTTTCCTTGATATCAAGCAAGGAGAGATATACAATGGAGACATAGTTGTTGATTGGTGGTACAAGTATTGCCACCAATGAAAAAGGGGGAGAACGTTGGTAATATGCTAATATTTCATTGTTTTGTCATTGATGTCAAACTTATTTGTTTTAATGACAATTGTGGAGTTGTGCATTGATTGTGATTGTCGTTGGTGTTTCCATTAATGAAAAAAGGGAGAGATTGTTAGAAATATGAGTTTAGTGTTGTCATTGATATCAACTTGATGAGAATGGATCTAGATACTTAATCTATAATGATTGATAAAGGTCCAAAAGATGAGTATTTAGAGGTTCATATGATCTCTGGTGATGAGGTTGAGTGAGTATGTGGTAATTTCATAAGGTGATAGTATTGGAAGCCGAAATATGCAGGATAGTTGTTGATTGGTAGTACAAGTATTGTCATTAATGGAAAAGAGGGATAATATTGGTAATATGCTTCTATTGCATTATGTCATCATTAATGTCAAACTTGTTTGTGTTAAAGATAATTATGTAGTTGTGCAATGATTGTGTTTGTCATTGGTGTTTCCATCAATGAAAAGGGGGAGATCGTTAGCAATACGTGTTTAGTGTTTTCATCGATGTCAACTTGATGAGAGTGGATGTCTATATAATGTGTACAATGATTGATGAAGGTCCAAAAATGAGTATTAAGAGGTTCACACATGATCTCTGGTGATGAGATTGAGTATGTGGTGTTTTCAAAAGGTAATAATAGAGAAAACATAAATATGTAGGAAAAGGTATTTGAAGCTTATATGGGACAGTGCTCTACATGCCTCTGCATTCAATGCTTATGGCTTCTAGTTATATAGATATAATTTCTCTATTTCATGGATGTTGCAATTTTATATTTTCAAGTCCTCAATAGTTCAATTGAAGTGGTTGATTGTTGTAGTTTACTGACAGTGATGTTGTCTATCAAGACTGGTCAAGAGAATACTACATGAATTTGTTCCTAGCTGTGTGAATTGGAGGACAATTTTAGATTTTTTGTGCAATGTTCCAGTTCAAATTTCAAGTTTTGGTATGCTTTGCAAATGAAGTTGTGATGTTTTGTTTCTTAGAATAGTTGTTTATGTTGGTCCCTAGCTGACTCAATTAGTTTATCTTGATTGGACCATACTCTTTTGGTCTAGATAGGCATTGGAGGTTGAGTTACAATATTTTATGGATCTCATTATGGTATGTGAAGATCTTATTTGAGTTATTTGCATCCAATGATGTTTTTGGATGGACTAAATATGTGCTACACTATTTATCTAAATGTTATATTCGATGTTGACTTTGGAGGATGTGGTGTTGCTCGTGGTTCATTTAAATTGACTTGGGAAGATGTGTTATGATGTTTCAGGGTCCTATTTTTTTCTTGAAGTCAACTACATTTACTAAAGTTATCAATGATGGTTGACTTGGTTTGCATTGTGTTTATTCTATTTATGGTTGACGTATTTGAGGTTTTTAATGAATACAATGTGTGTGTGTGTGTGTGTGTGTGTGTGGATTGAATGTGAATAATGTGGAAGCATATGTGGTAAAGAATAAGTGTGGAGATTGGTTTGTAATGTTCTTTCATGATCATATATTTCATTATGATAGAGTTTTGAGACAATAGATGTGTGTGATGTTTTTTTCATTAAATTGGTCACTTGACATAGTGGTTCAAGTACAATTTCATGTTTGGAGAACATGTTAAATTCAATTCATATTATTTATGTGGCTACTATAATATAGTGAGTCTTTTTGGTAGCTTATGCAAATTTATATTTTTCCCTAAGCCTGTTTGGGTACTGGAATACCATATCCTAGATATGGTCAATTCAGGAAGATGCTTATCCTCAAAATGAAATCCAGAATATTGACTGACCCGTTTGGTTGACCCGGAAGATGAATGAGAAGATGCATAAGGAATTTTAATTCTTTATTTTTTAATTTCTTTGAATATGGTGTGTATATATGTGTGTACATATACACACATGTACACGTGTATATATACATACACACATGTGTATATATATACACACATGTGTATATATATACATACATGTGTATATGTGTATACATGTGTGTGTATATACACATGCATACACACATACACACATACACACATATACACACATTTGTGTACATATACATACACACATGTGTTTATACACACATACATGTGTGTGTGTATACACACATGTGTGTATATACACATATAAGTGTGTATCCATGTATACACATATACACACATGTATATATATACACATACACATATGTGTGTATACACATATACACACATGTGTGTATACACACACATATACACACATATACACACCATACATATACACATACAAGTGTGTATCCTTGTATACACATATACACACATGTGTATATATATATACACATACACACATTTGTGTATATATACACACATATACACATCATACATGTGTATATATAGACATATACACATGTGTGTATATATACACATACACACACATGTATATACACACATGCGTATATACACACACATGTGTGTGTGTGTGTGTGTGTGTATAGTCAGGGATCCCACAAAATATTAAATTTGCTTTTGTAAAAATTGGAATTGGAATTTGAAATTCCAATTCCACCTATTTAGGTGGAAGATGATATTCCCATTTTGGGGGCAAAATGAGAATTTCGGAATTCCAATTCCATTTTTTTCCAAGGACCCAAACATGGAATTTGGCATTATCCATGATTAGATAATGCCAATTCTGGTCCAATTCCTGCTGCCAAACGGGCCCTAAAGCAATGAGCTTCAACCTACAAGGCTTTTTATATCTTTCCCTTGGATCATGTGTCTCAGCATGCAAGTCCATTGTATTTTACCCCAAGGTTGTGCACCTTCAAATCAAGAGCAGTGAGATACCTTGGCCTTGAGCCTAAAATAATATTGTATTGAATAATTCATATAATGAGTGTATTCTCACTATAATTTTTCCCAGATTAGGTTTTCCACAAAAAATTGGTATTCATGTGCATTTTGTTCATTTCTTTATATTTCTTCAATGTTTAATAGGTTAAAGATAATTGCTAGGTATTTGTGATTAAACATTTTAAGGGTATACTTAAGACTAATAAGATTTTGTACATAAACAAACTATTAAACTACCTTTTTACTACATAATTGTTAGAAAAATACAATATAAACAACCTTTTTTCCCATTATTAATTTTTTATTACCATTCCCTATTTAATTGTTAAGCAACACAGGTTTAGTCCTAAAGAATTCTTCTTTTATTCGAGTAAGATGTAGACCGATTATTCCAATTTTCAGGCTAATGCTTGTAAGTTGTTTTGTTTTTCCTGTTCTTTCTTTTACAGTCTGTTGTTTCTGTTTTAAGTTCCTAACCAACTGAAATATTCTTTGACGAGCTCAGATAGCAAAGTAATTTGATAAGCCTGCGCACAAATTCTTCAAAATTTACTATTGCAATCTTATATACCTTGAAGTTCTTTCCATCTAAATTCAAGAAAGAAGTTCAGATTCTAAACTGACAGAAATAGAAATTATACATATTAACAAGACCACCATTGATTAACGGTACAAGGTGCAAAGGGATCATTCATATAATTCTCCAAGTAAATCTCCTCCCTTGCCTGTACCCTGTAACCATCCACAACCCCACTGTGTTCATCATGGATATGAGTTATGATATCCCCAAATGTTTTACAGCGTTTGCCACAAGAATTCTCTGTACAAACATACTTAATCTTAATATGCCCATCTCTTCTCTCTTTTTCCACTACGGTAAAGTGGGCACACAACTTTCTGTTAACCAAACATTCCAGCTTATCTTTACCCAGAGAGAGAAGCAAAGGATCCCTGGCCTGCAACCTCTTCTGCCACACTGAATCCAACCTCTGTTCAACTTCAGCAGCCGACAGGTTCTTTTCCTCTTCAGTGATAAAATCCTTGCCTAGTTCAGCCATCCCATAGTAATCTATTCCATGAACATCCCACAAATATGTAATCACCACATTCAGAAGCTCTATCCCACCAAGAGTCCTAGCGCTCTGATCTGGGTTTTTTACTGGGACAAACTGGGCAAAAAACCCATCTTGCCCAGAGAAAAGCAGAAGATTTTCATGAATACCCTTCTCTGCATCAGCTTTGGCAATGAGGCAGCACGCCTGGTTCAAGTCCTTCAAATGTCCCACAGCATTTCCAGGTGGGTCACATTCCAAGAGCTTCAAAGTACCATATTGGCTCTTTGAAGAAGTTTTTCGCCAGTGAATTTGCATATTCATTCCGTTTGTTAATGGCGGTCTCTATGTGGGAAGGCTGGTACATATCTTTTAACCTCTGGTCATCTTTATGAGCAACAAAAAAACCCTTTTTGAGCTGGTGCAGGTAGGGTTTGTACCTGCTGTGTGCTTCGTCTGGTAATATGTTGACATCGAGGCCATTGACAAAATGTTTGTAAAGTAATAATGGACATGACCGATCATACCGTACTATTGTGCTTTCATTCCTTGTCTCCAAAGGATAATTTGTCGTGGACCTTGAAGTGTACTCATGGCTTCTGGTTCTGGTCCTGCTGTGTCTGTAATCTCCCGCAGACCTTGAAGATCTTGAAGTGTATTCATGGCGATGGCGGTGCCTTCTGTGTCTTTCACGGCTTCTGCCACAACTCAAATGTGTTTCTCTGGACTTGTGTAGGATTGGGATTCGATCCCGTGACCTTTCATATGAAGAATGAGGAGAATGAGGAAGAGAAGATCTGTGCTTGCTATGGTAATCTCTTGAACGTCTTGAAGTGTATTGATGGCGATTCCTGCTGTGTATGTCACGGCTTCTCCTACGCCTCAAATGGGTATCTCTGGAGCGGTGTCGTAGTGGGATTCGATCTCGTGACCTTTCAGTTGAAGAAGATGTGGACCTGTGCCTGCGACGGTAATGGCGGTGCCGTTTCCGAGGAGGAGAAAGAGAATGAGAAGCCATGGCATTGTGACAGATTTTACGTTTCTCGCCCTTCTCATGCTTTTACATTTGATTGCGCAGCTTTTTTTGGAATGATTTTGTGGGTTGTAAGTACTGATTCTGAGGCTCTTTTGGCAATGAATATAGTCATACAAACGGCGTACTGTCAGGCCGGAGAATTGTAGGGAGTGGGGGCAGCCGTAGCTGTATTTTTAGTTTAATTCTTTTATTTCAATTATAAAGGTATTTTCTTTTAATTAGTAATTTGTAATTTGTAATTGTAAGCTTAACCTAGAAAGTGAAGTTGTTTCAATTTAGGAAGTGACCTCTACAATTAAATTTTAAGTTATAGCTATTGGTTTTTATAAGTGATGTATAGTGTAAAGGTGTTTGTTTAAGCAAATTACTACCTTATGATTATAAGTCCTTCATAGGTGGTTTCTAATAGGTTGCTTGAAAAGAGTTGGTATTGGTCTTTTAAGCTATGACTTTTTGTTTTTGATCACTGACTTCTAATTTAAGACTATTGGTCTTCTATAAGTGGTTTCTAATGAGTTGCTCAAAAGGAGGTAGTATAATCTCATTGTGTGTGTGTTCTAAATGAGTAATTATTTAATTTGTGACTATCAGTCTTCTGTGGGTTGTCTCAATTTTGTGCTCATGAGAACTTGTATGTGTCTCATGTTGATGTTTTTGCTCATTGTATAAAATTATTTAAATCTTGGAAAAGTGTTAATTAGACAATGTCATGAAATTGTTTGAATCTTAAGATTCAAGTAGTAAAGGGGCATATGAATTTATAGGAGCTATAATCTATTGTGAGGATGTTAGTTGAAATATAAGGTTGAGTATCGTTGAAGACAATACAAAATTTTCCATGGTTTTATAAATTAAGGCCAAATATTCCACCTTGTGAGCATCACCTAGATGCAATGAGTGCTAAGTAGGTCATTCGTTCTCATGAGAGATAGATTGTTGTGAACTACTACTGATGAAACATGGGTCAATAAGTTTGACTAAAAAACTGCATAGTCCAATTGTGATAGAAATGTCATAATTTGACTTAGTGTGGAAAATATGTCCTACATTGTTGTATTAAGAAATAATAAGTGGAAATGAAATTTTTTAGATAAGATTTCACTTACGTACGAGTAAATGTTCATAAGACCAAGTCATCATGACCAAAGGGTTCATATAGAAATTAGGATATGTTTGAAGCAAGAATATGACTTCATTAGACGAGGTGATCATGCATCCAGTTTTGGGCCTTATCTAAATGAGGTCATCTAATTGTCATCGATTGTGCTTAATCACTAATCACTTTGCTACACAATTTTGTAAAGACAGCCGCAAATTAATGAAATATCCCAATGCAAATGGGTTTATACTAGAAGGTCTATTTTTTATGGAGTAATAATTACCCAGGAGGCGACACATTCAAATCGGAATAATAAAAAATTGAGTATGAATATTAAGTTGAACATCAAGAATGCTTATGATAAAGTGGACTAAAGATTCTTATGTAAATGTTTAGAAGCTTTTGGATTCCATAAAGCATGGATAAACTTGATTTTTTATTGCATTTCAAGCCCAAGGATCTCCATATTAGTGAATGGTTCTCCCGAAGGCTTTTTTGAAATTTCAAGAGGCTTAAGATAGAGGGATCCAATTTCTCCATTCTTATTTATAATAATCGAAGAAGCTTTGGAGAGGTCTCTAAGTAAGGCTCAAAATGAGGTACACTAAAAGCATCAAGATAACCTCATAGGTGGAGGCAATTACCCATCAATAATTTGTAGATGACATAATGTTATTTGATCATGTAGATAAAAAGGAAGCAAGACAATTTAGAAATATATTATTACAATACTCAATCACATCAGGTTAGTAGGCCAATCTGACTAAATCGAAAAAAAAACTTCTTCAACATGAAATCTAGAGCAGACTGAGATATTTTTGTAATTTTGGGCTTCAAAGTAGGGAAGTTTCCATGTTCCTACACCACTAGGTAAAATAATCTGAACACAAAGTGTGAGATTCAATTTTGGAGAAGATGGATAAGAAATTAGAATCTTGGAAAACAAAATGGTTGTCTTGGGCAGGTAGAGTGACGATGTTGAAGGAAATATTATTAGCACTTCTGATATATCTTGTCATGATTTCCACTCTCATCTTTAAAGATAATACTAAGATGAACAGTAAAATCAGATCCTTTTACTAGCAAGGCATAGAAGAAAAGAAAAATTTGGCATTGATAGCTTGTGATAAAATATGCAAACATGTAGACTCAGAGGGTGTAGGGATTAGAAATCAGTTATGGCATAATAGAGAACTGGGAGAGAAGTTGATGTGGAAATTATATAAGTATCCTCATTAATAAATGGGTGAAAATCCTTAAAAAAATAAATATTTAATGGATCCAAGTCAAGAGCCTTTTTAGAACATTGAAACCTCTTAAAGGAACTCAAGAGTGTAGAACTTCATGCTAAAATATAGATAAAATATGTCAAAGAAATTATCTTGGGATGTAGTAAATGGTCGAAAGACATTATTTTGGTAAGATTCTTGGGGAGGGTATCCAATAATACATAATTTAATGGATACAAGTAATATCAAAGAAAATTGTGGGAAATAAATTTTGGAAAAACATTGAGAGATTATATATTATTTAAAGATAGTAACCCTTCTTTGGGTTGGAGATGGAGAAGATTTGAAGATCTTCCAATACCAAGGTTATATTTAGAGTCAGTTGAAAGAATATTTTGAAAAATAAGGTATATTATCATTTTGAGAGTGAGAGGATATAATGATATGGAAAGGATCCAAATCAGGAAACTACAACTACAAAGATGGCTATAAAGGAATTTTAAAGGAGAAAAGATTCCAAAAGAGCGATATGCCATTTCATTTATGTTGGAACAAAATGCATTTACCAAAGAAAAACATATTTACTTGGGAAGCTCTTCAAGGAAAAATTCTAAAAATATAGTGGTTTAGAAAGATAGGTTTTGCAGGTCCTTCGAGATGTGTTTTATGTGAACAAAATTAAGAAATAATTAACCATATTCTTTTGAGATACTCTTTTGTGTAGAAGTGTTGGCAATGGATATATGCCAAACTAGATTGGATTACAGCTCTCCCTAATGGCATAGTTAGTATATTTCAAATATGGTCAAAGCTCTTCTCATCAAGTTTGTACGGTCCTCTATGGATAGCCTCACCTTCATTGATGATTTGGGAATTATGGAAAGAAAGGAACCATGGAATTTTCCAAAAGAAGGGAATGTCTTGGGAAGCATTATTAAACAAAATAGAAGAACCTATAGTAGAGGTGGTCAATAGTAGAATTGAAACATGTATTGTTATAAGAACTCTTAATTTAGGCACTGGGGTGATAAGATTAGAGGCAAATGGTATGGTTTGAAGATTTACCTCTTTATAGGTAGCGGGGAGGGTGGGGGGAGGAGAAAAAACAACAGAACTCAAAGTGTATGGAGCCTCGCAAAGGAAGGTTGGTACAAAATAAATTTTGATGGAGTGTATAGAAGCAATCAAGGAGTGTTAGGAGTAGTGTGTTTAGTTAACTCTTGGAAAGGTGATTTGATAGAAAACTTGTCCAAATCATTAGAAATATACACTAATAACATTGCAAAAATCAAAGCTTGAAGGGCTTTTATTATGTAAAGGGATATGTATAAATAATTTAAAATTTGAAGGGGATACTAGTATAAGGGTAAAATCACAATAAGTTGTTACCCTCTTACAAAGGAAAAGGTTAACATCACCTAAACTATAAAACTTCAAGGGCATAAAAGCCACATTTCTGTTGAGAATTTGAAGATGATGTAAACTGATGATATGTGTGAAATAGGATGAATTTTATGGCTATATTATTTTAAAAAATATTTGAGCAAAAATTAATATGTTTTTTGAAATTTTTAGTTCTATTTTTTGTTTCCTAAAAAATACTGCAAATCAGGGGTTTACTTCCCACCAAATCATTATAAGTAAAACATTGTTTTTTCCTCTAATTTTAGAATATTTTTTAGATGACATGTATAGATAGTGTAGAAAAAAAGAAGGAAGTATTTTCGATCTATAGTTTGCCCGTTATAAGTATTCAAAGTCAAACTTGCCTGAAATCAACAATTTTTGTCTCCTGACACTTTTCCCCTATCAAAACGATACCAAAACCCAAATAAATTACATATATTTGAAGAGCACTCTCTTCTCTAGTGTTGTATATGATTATAAAAAATTTTTGAATTGGTTTAGCTTTTTTTTTATTATATATTTACTGAATCAACGACTTCTCAAAACTTAATATACCTATATGTAGTTTTTAGCAAATTTGTTCAATGTTTTGTAATTGAAATAATATAAAATTTATATTTCCAGAATCGTAGTTTCAAGATCTACAAAAGGGTACTTTTAGTTTTTTGAAATTTTCTATTTTGAGAAGAGAACAAAACAACAAAGTGCAAACTTCTGATTTTTTTTATGTTTTGGGGGGTTTGGCTGCCAAAATGGCATGCCACCTAGGAAACCTCAGTGCAGTCACACTCGGCCCAGTCACACTCGAACGATTCCTAATAGGTTGAGTCCCCTTAGGATATCTTAGTCATTTTTTGGTATTTTAAGTACCAAAGTCATTTTTTGGTATTTAAAATATCGCAAGGATTGGGCCGAGTGGGACTCAACCCAGTCTACTAGGCCACATTGGTGTCATTCGATGCCCCGTGGTACCTACGTGGACTCAGCCGTGTTAGACTCATCTGAGTCTAACTGGGCCGAGTCTAATTGGGCCGAGTCAGTCGAGTTAGCCTAAAAGGTGACACTCAACTATGTTTTTACCCATAATAATCAATGCCCTTATATCTAAATTCATCACCAATTGGAGACTAAACTCTTTCCTGGGAAGAGAAATGGATCTTTTAAATTTATTGAGGCAATCACTTATAACCACATATGTAGAGAAGTAAATAGCAAGGCAAATTGTCTAGAAAATATGGGAGTAGATAGGGTTGAAAGTAAGCAGATCTAAGTGACCCTGGAAAGTTAGTGAGAAAGATAGTCTAGTAGTTGTGAAAGTTAGTGACTAGATTGGATCTTGGATATACTCTTAAAACTTTCATCTCTTGATGGTGTAGGATTGTAAAAGATGTTAGTCAAAGATTGATACAGAATAACAGTGGTCTTCAAGAGAATTTAGCAATCTCATGCAGACAGAGAATTACAAGGAATCTTTGGAAAACTAATGATGAAAGGTTTTGAGATGGAAGACAAACAAAATATTATAGGGGTAGATACATTAAGGGATTATCCAATAAGTGAAAACTTTGGATGGAATTATCAAAACAATTTGGAAGTTTAAGATGTGATTTTATATGATATCTCAATTGGAAGGAATATTTGAATTTGCAACTAATGATTCAGAAAGGGTCAGAATTACAAGGAAAATTTATAAGAAGGTAGTATTCAATTAATATCTTGCAATAGTTGAGGAAGTATAGTAAGGAATTGAAAATTTTGTAGATCATAACAGTTAAGGCAAAAATAGAAATTTAAATTCTTTGTAAAGATGGCTTATGGAAAACATAGTTAGATAGTGGTAATCTAAAAAAAAGTGGGAATAGCTATGGAAAGATAAATTAGCCCATTAGAAATTATGACTCTTTGAGTGATTAGAAAAAAAGGAATGAGTCCTTGTAATCATTTTAAAACAAAGAGGGAAGTGTTAAAAAAATATTTGAATAGATGACCAAACAATGTTAGAGCCCATCTAATCTCATTAAATGCTTGAAGTGGAGTGGAGTGGGAAAAGAATCAAAATGGTGAGTACTATCAATGGTATGTGTTAGCTAATGATGACCTCTATATAAGCCCAATTTTGTGGAATGAAAAAGGAATGCTCGCAAAAAAGATATAATATAAGAGATTATGTGTTAAGGAAGATATGAAAGATAAGTGATAAGGTTTAATGGGTTGCCATTTTGAGGACATAATTAAAAGGTTTGGATTTGTAAGGAGCTTTAAATATCATTGTCTCTCATATTCTATAAAAATAAAAAAATAAGTGACATATATCCTTTGTCCATTTCTAGAGAATTTGAGGTCTCAGTAAAAATGGATACGCTAATAAGGACGGTAGCAAAGAATGCAAAATGATATTCGTGGGTTTTATTACTAAGAAAAGGTTGGAGGAAGTGGTGCAGGGGCACCTTGTCCACACTAGAATCCTTGGGTGATCCTAAGATGTTGGAAAATATGTAGTAAGGCTTTTATGGCCATTTGATAGTTTTCAATAGTGTTCTTAGGTTAATTTGTTCTAAGGTCGCGATTGGTCATGCTAGGTCAACATGAGTCAATTGGGTCATTTTGGTTTCCAAAGGTTGTAAGAAAGTTTTTTGGGTCCAAAAAGGATATGTTTAATGTTTAGAAGTCACATGAATGTGACAAATGCAAAAAAAATGCATAATTGGGTCACTATTTGGAAGAGTGGTCAAATTGTGCAAAATGTTGTTAAAGTTGTCACGAGCAACTTTTTGTAAAATTGCTTCCCAATGGCCAAATTGGTTTCAAAAGTTAGTTGGTCGGTTAATGTCGGTTGGGAAGGTTTTTTCTAGGCATATATGGTCAAATTATATGCAGAGAAGATGATAATGATGAATTTTGGATTTTTGGTGCAAAAATTGTGTATGCTTTCCTGCAATTTCTTGATTTCATAACACTGTAGGTGTTGTATAGATTGAACAACAACTAAACCCTATAGGATATGAAAGTGTGGTGAACTAGCTTTAATATAGTTTTGAATTGACCCATTTTTGTGCCTTTTGGCAAAAGTTAGAAGTATTTTTGTATGAACATGATAGAAACCCGCATTACCTAGGGTTTTGAGAGTAAATGTGGATTTTCTCCATATTCCACCAGTGAAAAAATCCAAAACCTAGTCGAATGGAGGGGTTTCTAGTGTAATATGATAGTTATGTTCTTTCAGACCGGTGGCACCATGTCTCCATGTTGTCTTATGCATAAACAAGGCTAGGCATTAGTATGTGACTAACTGAGTAGATGAACAAAGGGCTGTGGAGTCAAATAAACCAGTGAGGGACCCAAAATAATGGTGTGTTCCCATGCATGTGAATACTTTTTGATTTTGTATAGAAAATAGGGCAAGTTCATTGAATACACTTACTTTGTTAGGTGGTTGAATTAGGCCTATTAGGTCTAGGGTCAAATTGAAAACAAAAGTACCTAGACGGTGGAAACAGAGAACAAGGTTTTGACCATTGATGTAGCTCCATAAAGAGTGCTCAAAATGGTGAAAAGTTGCAAGGGTATTTTGGAAAAATATAAACTTGTTGGCCAATTACCCGATTGAAAGTACTACTAGAATTAGGCCTCCACCATGCCTAAACCCAATAGGATCAAGTTGTATAGTCTAAATAGGAGCAATATATTATTGTTTTAATCTATTTGGGAAGTAGAGAGGGTGATAAACCTACTTGGAAGGTTAGATGTTGTTGGGTGGACAAAGATCATGATTGCCTTGGGAATATGTACTTGTGTAAATCTACAAGATAAGGGGTTGAGTGTATGGGGTTGAAGAACTCCTTGTAGAGAAGTGGATTGTCTAGATTGTGATCATCAAAGTGGACCTAGATTAATTTATTCTCTAGTGCAAGCCTATTTGGGAGGATTGAAGTAAGAATCCTTGGAGGGTTCTTGGAAGAGAGTCATACTCCTTAGCACCATATATAGATTAAGACATTTTCCTTCTACATCATATTGGTATCAGAGCCAATAAGCATAGTTTGTGTATGTTAGATGAGGATAGCCTAGAAAAGGCTAACACAATGCGTCCTAAAGCCATTAAACAAAAATATCTTGAAGAGATGGAGAAAATAATTAAAGAGAAGTGGGAGGCTAAGTGGGAGAAAATGATGCAAAAGATGAAGGCTAAAGAGAACCGAGAGGATGAGGAGCCTAAGGAGTGTGAGGAAGAACAAGAAGAGGAAGATATTGAAGAAAGAGAAATAGAGAAAAAAATTCCCACAAACCAAAGGGCATTTGTAAATTCAAATAAGGAAACTCATAGATAAAATGGGGAAGCAAAGGTGGATGTTCCTACCTTTAGTGGCAAGTTGAATTGTGAAGATCTCATAGATTGGATTGAGGTTCTTGATTCATACTTTGACTGTAGGGATTATGAGGGATATTAGTCACCAAATTGACTTCATCCCCGTGGCATCTCTACCAAACAAGCCTGCTTATAAAAAGACACCAAATCAAAATGCAAAGATTTCAAGGCAAGTGGAAGAATTTTTGGAGAAGGGGCTAATAAGGAAGAGTATGATCCCTTGTGTTTTTCCCTCACTTTTGGCTCCTAGAGAGGATGGAAAATGGATGCTATGTATAGACTCCAGGGCCATTATCAAGATTACAATTAGATATAGATTTCCTAGGCCTAGGATTTAAGACCTACTAGACTACTTGGGAGGTGCATGTTATTACTCCAAGGTAGATCTCAAATCTCCAGATATCACCAAATCAGAATAAGGCAAGGGGATGAATGGAAGAATTCCTTCAAAAAAATGAAGGGCTCTACGAGTGAATTGTTATGTCATTGGTTTGGGTAATGCACCTAGTACATTCATGAGGCTCCTGAATGAGGTATTAATAGAATTTATTGGTAAAATTGTTGTTGTTTAACTTGATTACATCTTGGTGTTTAGGAGGACTAAGGAGGAGCACATCAAACACTTGGACTTGGTATTGAAGAGTTTGCATGAGGAGGAACTTAGGATCAACTTGGAGAGGTGTGATTTCATGAAGGAAGATTTGATCTACTTGGTTTTTTTCATCTCCAAAGGAAGTCTCAAGATGGATCCATCCAAGGTAGAAGCTATTGTCAATTGGCCCCCTCCTAAGAATATAGGTGATGTAAGAATTTTCCAAGGATTAGCTACCTTTTATAAGAAGTTTGTGAAAAACTTTAGTAAAATTTGTGCTCCTATCCTTGATACAATTAAAGGAAAGAACAAGTGTAAGTTTGTGTGGACTGGGGAAGAAAACAAGGTTTTTGAGTATCGAAAAAGGAGGGTCTCATAGTTTCCTATTTTGGTGTTACCTGATTTTAATAAGCCATTTATAGTGGAGTGTGATATCAGTAATGTTTCTATTGGGGCAGTGTTAAGTTAGGAGGGCAGAGCAGTTTCTTTCTTCTCCGAGAGACTGAATGATGCCAAGATAAAATATTCCACACATGACTTGGAGTTGTATGTAATAGTACTGTATGCACCCTAAAATGGTCGCCTAGACTTTGGGCCCCATTTATTATTTTATCATTTTATCAAATTTTTGAATCAATACTTTAAACATTTTCAATTCAAATTAATTTCCTTGATCAAATTGTAATTAATTCAATTATTCAATTATTTCAATATTTCCTAAAGTTTGACCATTTTTATTTAATTAAAAGATTTAATCTCCCTTTTAATTAAATAAAATTCTTCTTATTTAATTAAAAGATTTAACCTCCCTTTTAATTAAATAAAATTCCTCTTATTTAATTAAATTCAATTTCCCCCATTTAATTAAATAAAATTCTTCTAATTTATTTAATTGAAAGAAAACCTCTCTTTTAATTAAATAAATAAAAATCCCCACTTAAAGCACTTTATTTGTTGAAAAAGGAAATAAATTAAATGAAAAAGGAAATGAATTAAAT
>MU223595.1:1526472-1542432 GCA_018584345.1 Thuja plicata | reverse complement strand
ACTCAAACGTAAAAAAACCTTTTGGAAGGGCTGCAATATCAACTTGGCCTTTTAACCTCCATTTCCTTGCAGCAAAAGCCCTAACTATATCTATGTTAGGTCTTGGACCCAAAAAATTTCCTATAAGTGTATTCTTCATAAGGGCTACAGTATGATCAATCAGAGAGTCAGGAAGGGAAATGCTAAAAATACCTTTCTCAGGATCAGACATATTGTCAACTAGAGGAAAGGAAGACTTTCCAGTGGGTTTCATGCCAAAAAGAGAGGACCAACTTCCATTTGCATTATTTTTACCTAAAGGTTGACCATCATTTGCTTCAGAAGACTTACCATCACTTTTCTTTATCTTTGGTACATCTTCAAAGATTTGGAATCTTGATAGAGGGGATTCCTCCCTTGTCTCTTTTGTGGAGCCCTCCCCAGCTGCTTCTTTTACCTTTTCCTGACTCACTAGCACGGATATTTTCTAAGCATTGCCAGAGAACACTTTCCTGCTTGTTTCATTGTTCAAAAGGTCCCGTTTTCCTCCTTCTCGAGGGCGATGACGGTCTGGGTCTTTGTCCCCTTCCGCTTCCTTTTCTCCTACCTTGAAGCTCCTGCTACCACCTCCTATATTTGACTGCACTCCTCCTCCAGCAGGTTTCACACCCATAGGGGAATTTGAATTCCCTCCAGCCTCCTGCTCTCCTCCTCTCCCGCTCATGCTTGAACGAAAAAAAAGACTATTAAGTTCCACTCGATTAAGAGATTTATTTGTAACAATGGTTAAACTGATAAAGTAATGATCTGATTCAAATACAACTCTTTTTTTTATATTTTTCAGATCTATGCTGAGCATAATAATACCTCTGATTGATATTCACTTCAGTCCCTCTGATTCTTCATACTTTGTTTTTCTCGATAATATTCTTTCTCTGTCATTCAGTGATGTCTACAGAAATTCTTGATTCTGTCTTCAACTAGTTTGATAAATCATGCATGAATTTAATCTCTTTAGAAATATGCATGTGTGCATGTGATTTATAATAAATCTCTTGTCTCTTATATAGATATCATAAATCATTTGATTTCCATCCTTAGATTTTTCCACTTAATCTCCATTGTTGATTTTGTCGCTTCAACCTTCCTTGTCAATTGTGTCAAAAACACATTTCAATCTCCTTCATCCGATCATCTTGAATTTTCACAGTTGTTTGATCAACATTACAAACATTATCAATTACCTCGAAATAATAAATAATTTTCCATCTCATCATCTAGTCGGCCATTAGTTTCTTTTACTCGGTCAATATCGTGATGCATCAGTGATACCTAGCTCGATTACACTATGCTCGGTATACACTATATTTTCTCAGTATCCACTGTTCCAACTCAGTGTATATAGAACTCTTTAGTTATCGACCACATAAACTTGTTTTTTTAAGATCTTTAATCCATAATAGATGTTTGTAACCATGATGATAATAAGAACAAGTTGACATCAATGAAAATACATTAACTGATTAATTTCTATCATCACATTAGTAACTCGGTTGATCATCAACTCAATGACTTCCAAACATACAATCAATTGTAGTTCATCAATCTCTCCTTTTGGCATTGATGGCAACATAATATGAAATATGCAATATGAAAATTCCATAGAATACCAAACTTTTGGTCCACAACTATATGCAAAATATTTTAGCTCTCCCTAGCTTGTACATATAATATGTTTAATCACTACATAGCATTGAAACTCACCATGTAGACTCTCCCTGTAGATTTGACTCATTTCAATCTTCTCTCCCTTTAATGGATAAATATTTCATTTCTCTGCCTTTCTCTTTTCTCCTGTTTTCTCCCTTGCAGTGGTAGATATTTCATTGAATCTTCTCTCCCTTTGACAACAATGCCAAAAAGAAAATATATAGCTCTTTTGTAGCCAAAAATATCTCTAGTTTTCAGTTCAGATTAGTGCAGGTACCTTGCAGTGTATTGATATGAAATGGTCAGTCCAGTTCTCACAATCTTTAGGAGTTCTAAAGTGTGAATAGATTGCATCAAGATTATTGATATTCTGATAACATATAGGTTGATGCAACCTTCTTGTCAGCTTAGTGAATTATAGACAAGGGATGGACCCCTAGTCTATTCCTCAATTACTCAAATGTATGCTTTTGTAATAATTTAGTAAATATGTCAACTACTTGTTCTTTGATTGCACATATTCCAGTGTAACTTTCTTTTCATGTACTTGTTCCCTCAAGTAGTGATATTTTATAGATATGTGATTTGTTTTTGCATGAATCATTGGGTTCTTAGAAATATTAATTACACTAGTATTAACACAATAAATTACCACTGGGTCAGTGATCTCTTCATTCATTCCTTTCAAAATTTTTTTTATCCATGCAATGTTCTAACAATTTGCAGAAGCAACAACATATACTTCTTTTGTAGTTGAATGAGATATGCATCCTTGCTTCTTACTAATCCAAGTAACTAATCTGTCTCCCACAAAGAATGCTCCACTGGTATCACTCTTTCTATCATCAATGTTCCCAGCCTAATCAGTATATGTGTAAAATTTCAGTTCAAACTTGCCTTCTTTCTTGTACCACAATCCACAATCTTCAGTGTTCCTCAAGTATCTAAAAAATATCTTTACAACAATCATATGTGATTCTTTAGGATTAGCATAGAATCTTGCTACAATTCCAACTGTGTGTGCTGCTACAATTCCAACTGTGTGTGCAATATCTGGTCTAGTGTGTACAACATACATATATTTTCCAATCATAGATCTGTAAAATATCTAATTTACCTTAGTTGTCTTATCATATTTCATCAATTTTCATCCTATGACCATAGGTGTACTGACTGGCTTTGAATCATCCATCCTGAATGTCTTCAATACTTCCTTGATTTATTTTGACTGAGTAATGTATATGCCTTCATCATATTATAAAATTTGCAACCCAAGAAAAAATTTGATCTCTCCAAACATTAACATTTATAATTCTTTCCTCATTTCATCAGCTAATGATTTGCATAAGTTATCATTTCTTCCAAATATAATATCATCAACAAAAATTTCAGCAATAAGAATCTTATCATCAGTTCCTCCTTTCAAATACAACTTGTTGTTATCACTTGTTCTAACAAATCCAATACTAATAAGATAGGAGTGTATTCTTTCATACCATGGTCTCGATGATTGTTTTAGTCCATACAAGGCTTTGTGCAACTTACATATCATTCTTTTCTGATTCGGATCAACAAAACCTTCAGGTTGTTTAATGTATACCTCTTCTTCCTATATTCTATTCATAAATGCAAATTTAACATCCATATGATAAACTTTGAATCCTTTGTGAGAAGCATGAGAAAGTAATATTCTAACTCCTTCAAGTCTAGCAACGGGTGCAAAAGTTTCTCCATAGTCAATACCTTATTTTTGTGCATACCCTTTGCATACTAGTCTTTCCTTATTTATGGTTACATCTTCATTCTCATTCAATTTGCTTCTGAATATCCATTTGGTGCCAATTTCATTCTTATCACTCAGTCTCAGTACTAATGTCTATGTTTTGTTTTTCTGTATCTGCTCAATTTCTTCAATCATTGCATTAATCCATTTATCATTTTCAAGTGCATATTTAATAGTTTTAGGTTCAAATTCACAAATCAAACATGTTTTTTCATTCAAATTACTTCGTGTCATCATGCAAGCTCTCTTATTTCTAATTGTAGACACCCGAAAATGGACAGGCTTGTAACTTTACATTAAAAACACTAATTTTCATCTATTAATCAATGTTTTTTTAATCATTAATTAATCATCTATTTTCCTCTAAATTCATTCCCCAAATCATCTAATCAAATTCTTAAAACTAATTAAATAATTAATTTTATTTAATTAATTAACCTTAATTTATTAATTACCATTAATTAATTAATTCAATTTCCTATAGTTTAAATTCAAATATTTAAACTTACTAATTAAATTAATTTCAATTAAGTTAATTTAATTTCATTCAATAAAGCAATTCTAAATCAAAAAGAATTCAATTATCTCACATGTTGAAAACTTTAATTAAATAAATGAATTAAATATTCATTTATCTTCAAAGAGATAACTCCAATCAGATCACATGGGTTACTTCACCCATCTCTCCATTCCACATGGGTAACTTCACCCACCTCTCCAGTCCACATGGGTAACTTCACCCACCTCTTCAGTTCAAAAAGGTAACTCAC
Organism: Thuja plicata; assembly: GCA_018584345.1. NCBI lineage: Eukaryota > Viridiplantae > Streptophyta > Pinopsida > Cupressales > Cupressaceae > Thuja > Thuja plicata. Next base: position 1,538,190 of record MU223595.1, on the reverse strand, counting down.
ACTTAGCTCTTTAGTCAACCAAACTCTGCCTCCTCTTTACCAATTGAAGAGGTGGAGTTTACTGATGGCTTCTCTAGTTCCCTTTGATCTCAACCATTCATCTCCCTATCTCAGGGATTGATCTCAACTGTTCATTTCATCCTCAACTCCTATATAATAAACCCTTCATAACCATTTGAAGGATCGAGGATTTCAAGCTCTCATGCATCATTACTATATCAGTTTGTTTCTAGCATTCAAGCCATCTTGCGATCACACACTCATTTCAATTAGCAAATTCTCAACACTTCTCAAGTCATAGACGCTGCCACACCAATATTGAGCATCAAAAACAGCATTTCAAAAGGAGTAGAGAGAAATAATAGAAGCTTCAAGTGCTTTGGGGTTTGTATTCATTTGTTTTCCTTTCATTGCTTGTACATTTTATTGGTTACATTTCAAGTTATTCATTTTAGTAGTTCTTGTGTACTTGATTTCTATCATTGTAAAACCATTGCTACTAACTCCCACCTTTGGAAAGCTTGGGAATCATGAATCACAAAAAGGAGGCATACATTTTGGTGAACCTGACATGAACTATCAGCTCGCATGAAATTTGGTCATATCTTTCAAACCACATGAAATTATTTTATGAATTTTTTTTTGCAGGTTGACGTTGATCTAAGGAGGCCCCAAACAAAAATTTAGATTTTCTAAGTTTTTTTAATTTATTTTTATAATTTTTCTATGATATTTCATAAAAAATCATTTATGGGCACAAATCAGAGTTTATTTTCAAGAAAATTACATTTTTGGAAAGGTATTGAAATTATAGAGGGGGTTTATTCTCTGTGATTTTAATTTCTGTGAAATTATTTTGCAAAAATATAAGATCTTTTCAAACTGGTCTTTTATGATAAAATGGGTCCCTAGAGAAAAAATTAAGGAATTATGATCTAAATTTTTTTTGCAAGTATTATTTGAAGTAAGAAAGCTACACTCCAAAATTTAGATTTTTAATAATTTTTTACAATTTTTTACAATTTTTTATAATTTTTTTATGATATTTCATAAAAATTTAATTTTGGACACAAATCAACATTTCTTATCAAAAAAGTTACATTTTTGGAAAGGTCTTGAAATTATACAGGGAATTTATTCTTTGTTATTTTATTTTTTCTGATAAATATTTTCAAAAAAAAGAAAGATCTTTGAAAAAGTTTTCTTTTTGTGTGTTCTTTCTTGATTTCTTGGTAGGATTGAGAAAATGACTAATGGCCAAGAGGATAATCAGATGCATACCAGGTGCTAGAGCATTAAGAGCTGCCAGAAGGAGAACCATCAACTATCGATGACAACAAAGGGCTATTCTCACAATCATAGCTGAAGATCAAAGTGAAGCATACACGAGGTACATTGATTTAATTAAGAGATTCGCGGGTAAGTATAGATTCACCATTAATTTTAGCAATCTCAAAAATCCTGAAGTTTATGGATATTCTATTGTTTAGGATTGAAAGATTTCATTTCTGAAGATACTAAACACTTTCTTTGACAGGTACAAATTAAGGAGGCAAGATAACAATACAACTTAAAATTTATTCACTTGTCAATTTGGGCTTAAAAAGAACATTGTTTGTCACACATCTCACATCTCACATTTCAAATTTGGAATTAAAAATGACGTGGGGAATAAAATTGAACAAGGAAAAGAAACTCTTGATTTGGTGCATTAAAATTGAACAAGCAATCAACACCTACTCTTTGGGCTTAAAATTGAACACTTGTGCTTGTATGGTGGTGTAGCTTAGTTCACATTTCAAAATTTTGGAGCTTAATCCATTTACCTTGTGTATTGAGTTTTTGGGTGCACTTGCACAATCTGTTAGATTAGACACCTTTATACTTTTTAGAAAGGCCTATCTGGGGAATGCGCTTCTTCCTCAGAGAATGACCTTAAATCAATAATACTTTTGATCGGTATATAAACAAGGTGTGAACCAAAGTTCCATCTTATCTAGCCAAGCTTGGGCGAGGTGTGTTGATGAGAGTCTGGCTCGGGTGAATATCCCTAAGGAGCCACCGTGGTCAACTAGGCTCTTAAGTGAGTCACACACTTACAAATCGATTGGATAGACACCATGGACCCTTACTACAACCTTTTTAATTAGAGGCCAACCCGATTTACCTCCGAACAAGTACCTTATTATAGTGCAAGGGGTTGCATAATTTCTCCCAAGATTCCCAACATATAGTGAAAGAGATCTTCACTCCATGGAAACAATAACTGGAAATGGAAAAAACACGGGCACCTACATTGTGGACCTTTGTGTCCTAGTAGTGTGACAATTGTTGTGTGAGATAATGGACATCCAAGCATTTGGCCTATAACATTGTATTTTGGAGCCATTGACCTAGATTAATATGACTGTTCATTGTTAAGACCTTGTGATAACCTTGTAACTTGAAAAATTTGTAGAACATACACATTTTCAGTCTTCATTCTTCAAAACACAGTGTCTGTTGTGCTTTCTCTTTGATCAATTTTTTAAAAAATGCAAAACAAACATTCAACTATCAAAACAAGTCAAACATGTTAAAGTATAGGGTTGTCAACATCAACTATCTTGCAAATCAGAAGCATTGTTCTAGAATATCAAAATTGTCAGACAGTGATACTTATCATCTAGTCTTTTTGAGACCGTTTCCCTTTTACTGCAAATGCCTGCATTTTTCCGCAATTGATGGAAGTTTGCCATAGTTAACTTGTTTATTTATGTAATCAACCTGTTTATTACTAAAATCAGAGACAAAGTACCACAATCGACCATTCTCTTTACCGCAATCGACAAAGTTGTGCCGCAATTGATTAGAGATACTTTATTCCTGTTTTGACCTAAAACCTTGAAAGAACTCTTCATTTTGTGTCAAAGACTAGTGTCTATCCAAGAAAAATGCGAATAACATTGTGTGAATCTATAAACATTAAAGATAATTCCTTCTCTAAAAAGCATGATTATTGTCTAAAACATTGTTATTTCAAAAGCTCAGACTCAAAATATCTTGATCTCATAATATCAAACATCATCATTATCCTTATCAAGTGACTTTTTCCTAGGCAAAGGTCGACAAATCTTATCTTTTACAACATCACCACTTTGAGATCAAGATATATCAAAATCTGTCCTTAGAATTACCCTTGTCCAAAACATAACTCAGACTTCCTTAGAAAGGTTATCTTTTTTTGTTTGCTTTATATCACTTGTTTTAGTTACAAAATCTGGACCACACTATGTCTCAAACACCTCATGGAGGGCCTTACACAAGTTTGAAGGCTAGAACACAACCTGATGAGTCATATATCAACAGATTCCCCACTTGGGAAATAGAGCAAGAGAATGAACCTTTCACAAATACTAGTTCTACTATACTCTTTGAACAACCCCGTGGGTCAACTTTTTTCCAAAATGTAATAGAAGAGGAGATTGAAGATGTTGAGCAAGATGCTTATTCCACACAAGTAGTTGACATTGTTGTAGAGAGGAATCCTGAACGTTACTTAGCCATGCTGATAAAGAAGGGATTCAAACTCCCCACTGAATTCAATGTGTTGACCATATGGCCTGGAAACCCTCTCGCAGGTCAAAACACTATTCAGTCCTCTCAGATACTACCTGTTGTGTCTCAAATCTTCCCACCATTGGTAACACCCACATTGGCACAGATGATATCCAATCAAACCAATTACACAAACCAAGCAAGAACATCTTCCACTCAAAGCATGACAGGCTTGCAACTAAGTGCACCCATGGTCACTAGTATGCCTCCACCTTTGGTCTCATGGCCTGGATAATCAAGATCTCATGCTTTGCCTTCCATCCCATCAAATACCAGTTGTTCTGAAACTATGCCGCTACTATAGTCAATTCCTACTAGTCTCTGAATCAAAACCTCATGCTCACAGGGATCCATCTTTGCAGGTATGACTTACAGTCAATGCCCACCCAAGGCTACACCTTTGCCCATTCCAAAACAAAACCCACCTCAGCAACAGCAACCCCAGCTTCAGTTTCCTCAGATCCAACCCCAACAACAACAAACCCAACTTCAATTACCACAATTCTAGCCCCAACAATAGAAACCCTAGCTTCAGTTGCCTCAAATCCAACCCCAGCTTCATTTGCCATAATTCCAACCTCAGCAACAACAGGCCCAACTTCAACCCCAACCTCAGCAGTAGCAATATCAACCCAAGCAGTATCAAATATAGTTTCAACAACAAAAAATGCATCAAAACCCACCATGGGATACTCATGTGCCCCCATTTCAAAATCATATGGTGGGAAATTGATATCAAGTCCCTAGGATGAAATCCTATGTTCCTACTCAAGGGATACAGAGGCGCACCCTCATACCTGCTAGAACATAGAGGAACATCATCACACATCAGCCTCAGTATCAAACAAACATGTTGATGCAACAAATGCAAACCCTTCAAATCCAAATGATGGATATGCAAAATTAGGGGCAAACCAAATCCTACACCACAAAGGATTTATACCCATACCCCTTTGACCATCCATTTCACATGTCTCCATTACCAACTCACTTCTTGGTACCAAAATTTGACAAATATAGGTGTAGTACCAACCCTATTGAACATATCCGAGAGTATTTTGCTAGTTATGTCAAATTCACACATTTTGAGACATATTTAACATGACTGTTCCCACAAAGCTTGGCCAGACCAGCAGTGGAATGGTTCTCACATTTACCCCATGGCATTCAGTCTTGGAGTGAACTAGCTGAAAAGTTCATCGCTCACTTCCATCATAACATCAAGCACAAGGTCAGTATCAAGGACCTATGTGATATCAAACAAAAGGATGGAGATCCTTTTGTGAAGTTCCTATAGAGATGGAGGAATACTACAAACCGCATAACATATGATGCGCCCAAACAAGACCTAATAGTCATGTTTGTTTACAACCTAATCTGAGACATGTATTCACAACAGAATTACAGTTAGCTCTAAACTTCACACAACTCATCGAACAAGGATTTTGTTGTGAGTAGAACTTAGTCAAATGAGGAATCCTTGCAGATCCAATACAAATTAATGCAAGAAAAAATGCAACAGACAAAGCTAAGTGGCGGAACAAAAACAATAATGTCACCAACGATGATGTCATTGATGTGAAGAAACTCAACTATGCACAACCCAAGGTGTCACTGCAAGGAACACCTATGGCCAACCAATAAACCACAAGGTCCACTCATCAAGTATACACTCAAAACAAGCCTTCCCCTATCCAAGTGGTGACTATGTCAAACTATCAACAATAGACTCAACGCAAACCACGGTTTCAATTCCAACAATGAGATTTCACACCATTAGGAGAGCCGATAGAATCAGCTTTATGCAAGTTGATACAATCCAATATTATCACTCTCCCTGAAACCACGGAATTTGAACAAGATTCCAAAAAACTAAGGTGGTATAATGACAAAGAATTTTGTGAGTTTCATCAAGTGAAAGGACATAAAACATCTAACTATTATCGATTGAAACACGCTATCCAAGATCTAATTGACACAGGGGTCATCGATGTAACAAGTACCCAAGCCAAAGGAACAACTAATCACACTATATTCAATGATACATTTCATGATCACAACAAGGGAAAAGTCTCAGGGTCTGGTGGATCATCCAAACAAGTCAGCTATACATATGCCAAAAGTGATAACATTATCAATTGCCTCAATCCTTCAGATAGCTGGATGTGGCTACGATCACTATCAAAGACCAAGGTAACAATAGTGTTGTAACCACACATCATACCAAAGTTGTCTTGGAGGGGGTACCATCCTCATCTACTATATTTTCCAATCCTAATGCAACCTCAAATCCACAGCCAAGCATAGTGGATCAACTAAAGTGCACACCGGCCCAGATCTCCATGTTTGACCTATTGCGCATATCTCCACAGCATAAACTAGCACTTGACCAAGCCCTTCAAAATGCAGCTATCCCAAGGGACATAACACCTGAGAGCTTCCAAATGATGGTTAACCATATATCTGCTAACAAACATGCCACATTTATAGACCGTGATGTGCCACCGCATAAACCCCTGCACAATGATCCTTTGCACTTGCTTGTCCAGATGCACAAAAATGCTATCCATAGAGTCCTTGTTGATGGTGGAGCTGGGTTAAACATTTATACTCTAAATTTAATCAAGCAACTAGGCTATCTAGAATCAAGCATTGATGTCACAAAGAGGATAAATATCAGAGCTTATGATGAAGAGGAAAGATCCTCTAAAGGTATTATCATTCTACCTATTTGTATTGGTCTAGTGGTAAAAAACACTCTCTTCCAGATCCTAGACCTTGATTTGGGATACAACATGTTACTAGGGAGACCATGGATACATGAAATGCAAGTTGTACCCTCAACATACCATCAATGCATCAAGTTCCCACACTAGGGAGAAGAAATCATCATAGAGGGAGATCCCAATCCTTTTCAATACTGCAATGCGGTCCAAATCAGCACTGACAACCAGGTACCCTTAAACCAAGACGCAAGCATCCCATCCTCTTCAGAAGAAACTCATAAGGATGTCACATGGAAAGTGGGAAAAATATCTATTACCAAAAAGTGTTGTGGTGAATACAAGTATGAAGAGGCTTTCGCTATCACGAACATGCCTCAGAGCCTAAGAACATATGGCATGTCACAACTGGTTATAATAAAAGAAGCTCCAGTGCCTGTTCTATTTAGATGTCTGCCCATAACTTTTGTCAGATGGGGGGACATTTTAGAAGAGAAGCCATTTGAATAAGATATTAGTACATGGTTGTACCAAGATCCATAAGAGACATTTTGACAACCCCTACTCTTATCAAACTATGGAAATGGTTATACAATGTTACAAAGATTCGGGTATGATGGCACAACTAGTTTGGGGGAAAGACAAAAAGGATTAATGGAATTGTCTCACCCGCCAACCCATAGAAACAAGAGAGGGTTAGGATATGGGAAATAAAGAACTGACCCTATAATCCAAGACATCCCAATTGATTAGGAACAAATAGTAGAGATGCACCGGGAGCACAACTTAGAGCATGTCTTAATAAGCAACATACTGCAATAGTTGTTGCCTGCCAAAGAGGGAACCACTCAAACCCAAATAAACCTCAACATAGCGATCAATGATAATGAATTAAGTGAGACATATGACGAGAATTCTATCAAAATTGACTCCCACAAGTACAAGTGGAGATCCCTTCATGAATCTAAACCATTAATCCCATATTATTCCCCTCAGTCAGACACTATCATAAACCTAGAAGACTTATTTGACCAACTATCCATTAATGACCAACCTTTCATAGATAAACATGTCATTTACCATTCCTTAGGTGATGCATCCACATCACATTCTAGTTTTGTAGGAACCATATCCATCATCCCTTTCAAACACATAGAGTCAAACCAACATGAGAGTCTATGTATAGTACATCCAGAGCTAATAGAGTGGGATCAACAAGGACCACCTAATATAGATGTCTTCAAGAATGATGAGGCTATTGTAGAATTCATGGGACTTAGAGACGGAATTCCATTAGGAGACCACAAAGAAGGCTTCTCCTTTGACATTGAAAGATCAGCATACTTTGGGGAGGAAGCCCCTCTTTCTAGTCCACAAAAGAAAAAAGAAAAAAAAAATGATAAAAAGCTAAAACAAGACATATCTTCTAGCAAAAACCTCACTGAGGTGCTAGAAGATGGAAAGAAGAAAATCCTCCCCTTGACAGAAGAGAAATAGGCATTACTAGCAGAAGAAATAGAAGAAGTCAATTTGGGAGATGACAAGAACCCAAAGAGCATATACTTGGAAAAATCACTCACCCAAGAGGAGAGAGAACAATTCATCAGTTTCTTCAAGGAAAGGATGATCAACTTCGCATGGTCATACTCAGATATGCCAGGATTAGATCCAGAACTCATGCTACATCATCTCCCTTTGCTACCCAACACCAAACCTGTCAAGCAGAAGCTAAGGAAGATGCATCCCCATGTTGCAATTCTATTCAAGGTAGAATTGAAAAAACTCTTAGATGCCAAGTTCATAAGACCAATCCCATACGCAGACTCGATATCTAACTTGGTACTATTTACAAAGTAGAGTGGTCAGATATAGATTTGCACAGACTTTAGAGATCTCAACATAGCTTGTCCCAAGGATGATTTTCCTTTACCTAATATTGACATGATAGTGGATCTAACTGCTGGACATCAAATTCTATCACTCATGGATGGATTTTCAGGGTATAATCAGATAAGGATCGCACCAGAAGACCAACATAAAACAAATTTCACATGTCCTTGGGGCACTTACTGTTGGAATGTCATGTTGTTTGGTCTCAAGAATGCTGCTGCAACATATCAAAGGGATATGAAAACTATTTTTGATGATCTCATCCACAAACCAATGGAAGACTATGTGGACGACATACTAGCCAAGTCAATGCTTCACAAGGATCATCTGCAAGTATTGGGACCAATCTTTGATAGAATTTAGGAATACAAGGTCCATTTAAACCCAAAGAAATGTGCATTCGGGGTCACTGTAGGAATGCTACTAGGGTTCATAGTGTCACATAGAGGAATCAAAGTAGACCTAGAGAAAGTCAAATAAATATTAGACATGCCTCTACCATCGAACCTAAGGCAACTAAGAGGGTTACAAAGAAGGCTCCAATCAATCATGCGCTTCATAGCTTAGCTAGCAGACAAGTGCCACCCATTTCAACATTTACTACACAAAGACATCAAATTCATATGGACAGAGCAATGTGAACAAGCATTCCAAATATTCAAGGATTATCTACTCAAGTCTCCTATATTGGTGCCACCAGTCCAAGGAAGACCATTGCTCCTGTATATCTCAGCAATGGAATCAACATTAGGTGTACTCTTGGCACAACATGATGATACAGGGAAGGAGAGTGTCGTCTACTATCTCAGTAGAACTTTGGTCGGATATGAGCTCAACTATACACTAATCAAAAAATCATGCATGGTAGTCATCTTTGCTTCCCAGAAGCTGAGACATTACATGTTGAGTCACCAAACAAAGTTGATCACACATATTGATCCCTTAAAGTACCTCCTAAGAAAAGAAATGCTCACCGAATGACTTGCAAAGTGGGTAATGATCTTAAGTGAGTTTAACATCAAGTATGTAGAGAAAAAGGTCATCAAAGGGAAAGTGATTGCAGACCAATTAGCTGAGGCACCTCTACAAGATCATCAGCCTATCATTTATGACTTTCTATATGAATCCATTATGACACTATAACCAATGATCGGGGTATGGAAACTATACTTTGATGGATCATGCATGAACCATGGTGTAGGGGTAGGAATAGTGCTTATCACTCCAAAACATGATACAATTCCAAAGTCTTTCAGACTCAACTTCCCATGCACAAACAACATAGCAGAATATGAAGCACTAGTCATCGGCTTAAAGATAGCAATTCAATGGAGAATCAAGAACCTTAAAGTCTTTGGAGATTCACAGTTGGTCATTAGTCACTCAATAATGATTATATGACCAAAGATGAAAAACTAATACCGTACAGAGCATAGATGGAAACATTACACACCAAGTTCCATTACATCTTCTTCGAGCAAGTACCACAAGCTCACAACAAAGTTGCAGATGTGATGGCTACCATAGCATCATTGATCGATATGCCAGGAAATGAAACACGGTTTTAGTTTCTCATAGAAAAACTCTTAGTGCCATCACATCAAGCATCCATCACAGAATCAACATGCATCCTTGTTGGTCCTGAATCCCCTTGGTACCAAGATCTATACAACTACCTCCAAAATATCATCTTACCTCCCAACTTATCTAGAAACCAGAGAAAGTCCCTCATCCACCAAGCCTCTAGGTATACCATCCTCTCAACTACTTTATATAGACAAAGTCTAGAGGGAACACTACTATGATGTCTCACTTCAACAGAATCCCAAAGAGCTTTGTATGAGGTACATGAAGGAATTTGTGGAACCCACGGAGGTGGAAACAGTTTAGCTAAGAAAATCATCTGCGTGGGATACTATTGGCCCACAATAGAGACAGATGCACACAAACATGTACAAAGGTGTAAGCAATGTCAAATTTATGGAGACCTCATCCATGCACTAGCCCAAGAACTAAATCCTATCACATCACCATTGCCATTTTCTATGTGGGGATTTGACATAGTGGGAAAAATTACACCTTCTTCAACAAATGGATAGAAATACATCATAGCAGCAATATATTACTTCACCAAGTGGGTGGAAGAAATTCCCCTCACTTATATAACTGGAAAGTAGATATAAATGTTCATACTTAACCACATTATCTATCGATGCATGATTCCTCAAACAATCCTGACAGATCATGGTATGCCTTTCCAAAAAAAAGATGTCAAAGAGTTATGTGAACAATTCCATATCAAATAAGGGTTCTCTTAATTTTATTATCCATAAGGGAATGACCAAGCCGAAGCTACAAATAAAACAATTTTGAAAATCTTGAAGAAAATAGTGAATGAATTAGGGTGAGACTAGCATTTACAGCTTAGTCCTGCATTATGGGCATATAGAACTAGCATGAGAACACCTAAAAGAGTCACTTCTTTCTCCCTAGTCTTTGGATCAGAGGTGGTATTACCCCTCAAAGTGGAAATCACATCCCTAAGGATATCATTGAAGAACTTGATTACAGATGAAGACTATAGAGTAGCAAAGCTCAGTGAACTGGAGTTACTAGATGAAAGAAGGCAGCATGCCTTCAATCACTTACAAGGCTATCAAAATCACCTTATAAGGAACTATCAAAAGAAGGTGAGGTCATGAATATTTGAGGTAGGAGACCTTGTCCTCATGGAAAATCAAAAGAACCAAGCAGAGCGAGTCAAAACCCAGAAAGTTTGAGCCTAACTGGCTAGGACCATATGTCATTGTCAGCTCTACCCAAAGTGGGGCATTCATACTGGTGACACTAGAAGGAGATCAGCTCCCCAGATACATCAACAACATGCACCTCAAGAGGTTCTATGCTTGAGGTCTCTATGGTTAAGGCATCTATCTACATATCCAAAAAAAACCAAAAAAATTAGAAAATACAAAATGTTACCTTGGTGAAAACCTGACAAACAGGCGCCTTGGTGACAACAAAAAAATAAAAAAATTAAAGTGAAACAAAATCGCTCTCTCAGTAAAAACCTGGAAAATAGGTGCTATTGAGTAGGTGTATGCACCCTAAAATGGTCTCCTAGACTTTGGGCCCCATTTATTATTTTATCATTTTATCAAATTTATGAATCAATGCTTTGGAACATTTTCAATTCAAATCAATTTCCTTGATCAAATTGTAATTAATTCAATTATTTCAATATTTCCTAAGGTTTGATCATTTTTATTTAATTAAAAGATTTAATCTCTCTTTTAATTAAATAAAATTCCTCTTATTTAATTAAAAGATTTAATCTCCCTTTTAATTAAAATTCCTCTTATTTAATTAAATTCAATTTCCCTCATTTAATTAAATAAAATTATTCTAATTTATTTAATTGAAAGAAAACCTCTCTTTTAATTAAATAAATAAAAATCCCCACTTAAAGCACTTTATTTGTTGAAAAAGGAAATGAATTAAATTAAAA
>MU223595.1:1501495-1517224 GCA_018584345.1 Thuja plicata | reverse complement strand
ATTTTCATATATTAGAATTTTTAGTATTGTTATGTTGCAGGTTTGGAGAGCAATTTTGGAGGAGCATTTGAGCATTTGAGCTTGGATATTGCAACTTCTCTCTTCTTGTCTCATTCTTCTTGCATTCCTGGCTACTCATGTAGATTAGATTCATGTTTATTTTCATAGATTAATCTTGCATTTGCATTTCCTTTCATAGATTAATATGCATTGTTATCATTTAGATTAATTTCATTTTATGCATTAAAATCATATAGATTAGATCTCATTTTCATGCATTCAAATCTATCGTTTCATGGTGTATTTTTAATAGACACAACTAGGTCAATCTGAGGGCCTTCATTTTACATTTTTACACATCCATGACTAGAGAGCTATAGATCGATATTTGAGGCCTCATTCTTGAGAAACCTTGAATGGAATGATTCATAGAAGTGTGTCAACATTTATGCACACAGTAGGCACCTTGGTGAAAACCTGGTAAACAGGTGCCAAGTGTTCCAATCCAGCTTCACCATCAATGAACTCCAAGATCACAAGCTTGAGCACAGTTCAAATGCAATACTGACTACTCAAGCTATATCCAAAATCACACTCCCCTTTGAGCACCAAGCACTTACCCATGGTTAATACTAGTCCACCAGACTAGGGGCATTCTAAATGTCTTGTAAAAATCCTAAAAATTGGAAAACACATAAAAAAAAACCTTAAAAGATCAAAATGTTATGAGAAAATCAATCTTCATTAAAAACAATCAAAAATTGCAAAATCCCAAGCAATAAAGAAAACTCGGTTATCAAGAGAGAAAAGGGTGATCACACCTAGTAAATCAAATGTCACAATCATGAGCTTTGCAAATCAGCATGGGGCTCATCTAATACAGCTTTATCAATCTATCAAACCTATTAGCAAGCAACTGGTGACCAAGCCAATCTATCAAATGTCACAATTATGAGCTTTACGAAGTAGCATGGGGCCCATTTGACATAGCTTGATCAACTGTCAACATGCTCACAATCAATCAATCAAATCATATCAATCATCTTACACATTGATGGAGATGATCAAACTAGACAGGTCAGTCTTATATGAGTAATTTGGTACTAAAATCGGACACACTCAAGCAATCAAGCCTATCCAAAGAGTTGATCCAATCGAGAGAATCTAACTGCATCAAGGAACCATCCAAAAATGTTGACTAGGTTAGTCAGTTGGTAAGATGTCAGTCTATATTTCACAGCTGTGTTCTTACGCTACTCGAGGTCCACCATGTGAGGAGAGTAGCTATGATAGATTATGACTTATTTTCTTTGATTGCTCTATGTTGAATGTTCACTTCGGTTTCAGTGCCATGATGATTTAAGATAAATGTGGTAGGCACTATTACTTATCTGGTAGCCATGCAGTTCCATGATCTGATCTTAACCCTAGGAAAGAATTGGACATTCATTCTCTTTTATTTTCTTGTTTGGTTTATAGAATCAAGAGCTCGCAGTGCTATTTAGATGGACTCTGAGTACATTGGAGTTCTATCTTGGTCTCTATCATCTTTTCTTTTATGTTGTAATCAAGAACTCACGATGCTACCCAGATGGACTCTAGGGGTGTAGGAGTTCTATCTTGTTTTCTTTGGCTTTTCTTTACAGAATTAAGAGTTTGGGGTGTTATCCAGATGGACTCTAGGTGCATAGGAGTTCTATCTTGGTTTTCTTATTTGTTATTTATTCAGAGGACAAAGAGGTATCCAGATGCTCAATATTTGGGTGCTTTTGGCTCTCTTTCTTTTCAAACATAGAACAAGGCTAAACCTAGATGGTCAATATTTGGGTGCACTAAGTTCTCTTTCTATTCAATCTCTCTTCTCCTTTCGCTTATCAAGAGGTCATGGAAGAATCCAGATGGTATGTGATTTGGATGCATTGGACACTCTTCAGAATTTCAAAAAATAAAAAAGATGCAATGATGACAAAAATTGGAAACACAGCAGCGTTGGCTCACTCATCCATTCTATCAATTCATATCTATTAAAAAAATCAAAATTTCCTTTCTATCATTCTATATCTATCAATCAATCCCAGAGATCACATTCCAAACTAACTTCCTTCTAACTAACACATGCATTACTCAAAAATTTTGTGCATGGTAGATTGCATTCATTAATTGCATAAGCAAAATCCAAAACATGTGTATAGTAGATCATATAATCAATGCATTCATCATCAATAACATCATAACTCACATAGGAATGCATTCATCATCATCATATACTGATTCACATTTTTAACAAATTAATGCTTATCTGACGCATTTTATTCTTATCTGATTCACATTTTCAACAAATTAATGCTTATCTAACGCATTTTCTTCTTAATTTATTGAGGGGGCATATATTCCACTTGCTATCACTGGGGCAGGATCAAATCTGAAAATTCTTTGACACACTGTGACAAGTCACATCGCATCAAAGAGGGGAAAATGTAGACACCTGAAAATGGATAGGCTTGCAACTTTACATTAAAAACACTACTTTTCATCTATTAATTATTGTTTTTTTAATCATTAATTAATCATCTATTTTCCTCATCATTCCCCAAATCATCCAATCAAATTTCCAAAATTAATTAAATAATTAATTTTATTTAATTAATTAACCTTAATTGATTAATTACCATCAATTAATTAATTAAATTCAATTTCCTATAGTTTAAATTCAAATATTTAAACTTACTAATTAAATTAATTTCATTTCATTCAATAAAGCAATTCTAAATAAAAAATAATTCAATTATCTCACATGTTGAAAACTTTCATTAAATAAATGAATTAAATATTCATTTATCTTCAAAGAGGTAACTCCAATCATATCACATGGGTTACTCCACCTATCTCTCTAGTCCACATGGGTGACTTCACCCACCTCTCTAGTCCATATGGGTAACTTCACCCACCTCTTCATTTCAAAAAGGTAACTCACAATTAGCTCTTCAATCAACCAAACTCTGTCTCCTATTTACCAATTGAAGAGGTGGAGTTTATTGATGGCTTCTCCAATTCCCTTTGATCTCAACCGTTCATCTCCCTATCTCTGGGATTGATCTCAACCATTCATTTCATCCCCAATTCCTATATAATAAAATCTTCATAACCATTTTAAGGATCCAGGATTTCAATCTCTCATGCACCATTGCTATGTTAGTTTGGTTCTAGCATTCAAGCCATCTTGGGATCACACACCCATTTCAATTAGAAAATTCTCAACACTTCTCAAGTCATAGACGCTACAACACCAATACTAAGCATCAAAAACAACATTTTAGAAGAAGTAGAGAGAAACAATAGAAGCTTCAAGCACTTTGGGGTTTGCATTTATTTGTTTTCCTTTCATTGCTTGTACATTTTATTGGTTGCATTTCAAGTTATTTGTTTTAGTAGTTCTTGTGTACTTGATTTCTATCATTGTAAAATCATTGCTACTAACTCCCACCTTTGGAAAGCTTGGGAATCATGAATCATGAAAAGGAGGCGTACACTAATAATATGATTTTGTGGATGATGTCTTCTTACATATTTTGTAAGTATAGGTTCAATTCTTTGTTCTTCATTTTGTTCTCCAGTTGGTGTATGATTATGATCTCTATTTGCAACATCTTCCTGATTCTTGGTTGGTGCATCCTGATGCTCGGTAACATTGCTTTGTCACTTGGTAATGTTAGGTATTTTCTTAAGACAAGTATTAGGTTCTTCAGTTTAAACAAATCTACTCTACTCTTATGGTTCTCTTTCTCTTTCCTCATCATTCTTCTCAACAAATTCATCAACTCCTACATTTGCACTTTCAATGATCTTGTTAGAAGACTTGTTCAAACATTTATAAGCTTTTCTCTTAGTAGAATATCTTAGAAATATTCCTTCGTCACCTTTTGAATCAAATTTCCTATTTCTATCATGTTTCAAAATATAGCATCGACTTCAAAATATTCATCTAAAGTAACTCACATTAGGTGTGTAACTTTACCATAATTTATAAGGTTTCTTGTTTGAATCTTTCTTCAGTTGTACTCAGTTCAATGTGTATACAGCAGTACTAACAACTTCCATCCAGTATACTTGTGTAACACTCTTTTCAATCATCAGTGTTCTGGCACAATCCACAACAGATCTATTTCTTCTTTCAACAATCTCATTCTGCTCAAGTGTCCTCGGTGTAGAAACCTATCTCTTAATTCCAGGCTCATTACAAAATTTAGTGAAATCATTAGAAATAAATTCTCCTCCCTTGTCTAATCTTAAACATTTCAGTTCTTTACCACTTTCTTTTTCCACTTTAGCTTTGTACCATTTGAAGATCTTAAATGCTTCATATTTTTCTTTTAAGAACATGATAGTCGTCATTCTAAATAGTCATCAACAAATAAAATAAAGTATCTATCACCATAGTAACTCTGTATTCTAATAGGTCCACATAATTCGGTATGAACTAGTTCCAAAATAGCATTAGATGAAAAAGTTTTTCTCTTAAAACTAGATTTTGACATTTTTCCCATTTGACATTGTTTGCACATGACATGGTCAGGTTTAGACATGCTTGGTAAGCCTCTTACTTTTATTTTCTTACTGATCTTAACCATCTTGTCAAAATCAACATGACATAACCTCTTATGCCACAACCACACATCTTCATTTGTAGCCATCAAACAAGTAGTTTCAGCAGTGTCAAGATATAATAGATTACCATTTGATTGTTCTCCAGTGCCAACCAACTTTCCTATTTCATCATAGATTTTAGATTTTGTGTTCTTAAATGTAACTCGGTGACCTGTGTTATTTAACTTTGAAACACTCAATAGACTATAATTAAGTCCTTTTACCCAATATGCATTCTCACATTTAATCTTATTGTTCAACAATATAGTCCTTTTTTCTTTCACTAGACAAGGTGTATCATTTCCTATTCTAACAGATCCCCCATTATAATGCTCAAGAAATTCAAATTTTTCTTTATCTCCAGTCATATGATGTGTACATCCACTATTAATAACCCAAATATCATTTTTGCTAACTTTAGAAATAAGCATTATTTCAACATACCTTTCATCGTCTTCTGAATCTTCTTTCAAAGCTACAAATACTACCTCAATATCTTCATCAGTGTCAGTGTCGGTGTCTTTATCTTCATATTCAATAAGGTAACATGCCTTCTTTCCTTTATCTTTGTAATCTCGGTTACTCCTTCTGTCATACTATTGGTTGCTTCTATATTCTTGATCATCCTTTATTTCATTGGATCTTTCATTGTTTATTTCATCATTTTTCCTGTTAGGGCATCTAGCAATAAAGTGTCCAATTTCTTTACAATTAAAGCATAGCAAAGGTAGTTTATGTTTATATCTTCTTTTACCTTTGTGCAATATTCTAGCCATTAATGCTTCAAGTTCATCAAGTTCTCTCTCATCACTATCACTGTCACTATCATTTCTTATCATGTGTTTATTACCAGATTTACTAATTTTCAGAGATGACATAATACATATTCAACAATAGGAACAACATTCTTGTCAAAATTGTTTAGCTCAAATAAAATCAGTCTACCAATTAGACTATTAATTATATTATTATTTATAGGTGTTGCTCTCATTTCATGTATTGCAGAGACTCTAATAGCATAAATAGGCAATAAATTTCTAAGAATCTTACTTACAATAGTGTCTTCATCAATAACTCCACCTGCTCCACGAATAGCATTTACAACCTCCTTGATTCGGTTACTATGATGTGATATATTTTCTCTTTTTTTCATTCTCATGTCATCAAACTTTCCTCTAAGACTTTCAGCTTTAGCTCTTTTTACATTTGCATCTCCTCCATGAACTAGTGTAAGCTTGTCCCACATCTACTTGGATGATGTACATGTCTTGACATCCTTAAATTCAGCATCAAATAGTGAAGAAGCAAGTTCTATCATCATAGTATTATGTTCATGTCTTTCTCTCAGCCAATCAACAGCCAAAGATCCAGTAGGTAAGGTGAACTCAGTATCCAATTATTGTGTTATATCATTTTTAATCCTTGATAGATGTAGTCTCATTCTTCTCTTACATGTTGAGAAGTTATCCTTGTTCATCTTAGGCATATCTTTCTTACACATCTTGTGATCTTTAGCTTAAGTCCTTTAAAACTTTCCTTCTAAGCACTTTATGCTCTGATACCAATTTTTAGATAACTGAGAGAGGGTGAATCAGTTAGTTCCAGTTATCCTATAGTCCCAAATACTCCTAGATGTATATAACAACAATTTCAAACATATAAACCAATTTGTTGAAATATAAACTGTGATCTTAAACTCATCTACTAAGTAGCTGTAAAACAAATACTATGATTACCAATCAATGAAAATAAAGTAATGTGTAAATAAAAATAACAATCTAACACACCCATACACATTAACACATAGATTTTAACTTGGAAACCCTACTAAAGAAAAAACCACCTAGGACCGGTAACCCAAAATAATTCACTCTTCTGAAGTGAGATCAGTTAAGAGCCAACCTTGTTAAAGGTTACAATGCACATTATTAGGTGTGACCTGGTTAGAGGATTTATCACTAACAGTTCTCCCTTGACCAATCATTTACTGTGGGGTCAACAAGAAAACAATCAACATTCATTGAATGTCATAAAAAAAAGATTTTTAAGTCCCACTCGGTTAAGAGATTTATCAGTAGTAATGGTTAAACAGATACAGTAATGAGCTGATTCAAATACAACTATGTTTGCAGATTTTCAGATCTATACTAAGCATAGTAGTACCTCTGATAAATATTCACTTCAGTCCCTCTGATTCTTCATACTATATTCTTCTCGGTAATGTTCTTTCTCTGTCGCTCAGTGATGTCTGCAGAAATGCTTGGTTCTATCTTCAACCAGTTTGATCAGTCATGCATAAATTTAATCTCTTTATAAATATGCATGTGTGCACATGATTCATAAATAATCTCTTGTCTCTTATATAGACATCATAAATCATTTGATTTCTATCCTTTTATTTTCCTACTTAATCTCCATTGTTAATTTTTCTGCTTCAACCTTCCTTGGAAGTTGTGTCAAAAATACATTTCAATCTCATTCATCCTTGTTAATTTTTCTGCTTCAACCTTCCTTTGAAGTTGTGTCAAAAATACGTTTCAATCTCCTTCGTCCGATCATCTTGAGTTTTCATGGTTATTTTATCAACATAACAAACATTATCAATTACCTTGAAATCATAAATAATTTGTCAGTTCATCATCTAGTTGGCCATTAGTTTCTTTTACTTGATCAATATCGTGATGCCTCAGTGATACCTATAACCACCCTAATTTGGTCTACTCTAACCAGAGACCCTATTTCCCTAAGTGTGATCACATCCCTAATTAAGTCAAGATAATTATTCAATTATTGACATAATTCATTAAAATCAATTTAATCTCCTAAAATCAAAGTTATTTCATCACTAACTTACATTAATTACATTGGCCTATTTAAATCAAATCAAAACAATTAAATACTTGGCTAAAGTAATTAATTAAAAGGAATTAAATAAATCTCCTAATTACAACTCCTTACTTGCACATGCAAATTCAATCCATTATCCAATGAGAGTTAAATCACTTGGATCAATCACATGGATCACCAAAGATTCAATCTTCACCTCTCTTCACAAATCAATCTCAACCACTCATTCCTCAAATTCTTCTATAAAAGTAATGAATTTTGAGCTCAATTGGCCCCTAATCTTCATAATCTTATGTTGCTCTAATTTTCTAGAGACCTAAATGCATTCTTAGTTCATAATTTCATATAATTTCATAATCCTTCTTTGGTGCACTAAAATGAACTTTGCATTACAATTTAGTTTGAATTTTGATTGAATCTTACATTCTAAGCTTGGATATGTCACTGATTTATGCATAATCTAAGGTCAATTATAGTATTTATCATACTCTTCTTAGATAGGAAGCAATATGTTAGTTTTAATGATTTCTATATGTTTTCCTTCATTATTTCATGTTTTGATCACTCATATAATGAGATATTGAAGTGTTGTGTTGCAGCTTATAGGTCCAATAAATACACACATTTCTAGCTCCCACGGTGGGGCAGATCCTCATATTTCTCCTCATTTTTGAGTCATTTTTCACTCATTTGTGCTCTTTGTTTTATGGTGCAGAGTCGTATTTAGTGACCAAGGCTCACCTTTTGTAGAAAAAGCTCGCATCCTGATAGAAGGCTTACATCTGGGATTTCCTATGTCACATCCTAAAGATCTTGAATCACATCTAGTAAAGGCTTGTTTCTAGTAAATCTTGAATCACCTTTAGTTGCAAAGTCTCACATTGGGGATCCTTAATCACATCTGGTAAAAAATGCATCACATTTGGGAAAGGAAATCACATTTGGTTAGCTATTTTGCATGTTTTTAAATTTGATTACTAATCTACTAACCTTTAATGTTTTTGGATGTTGAGCAACCTAATGATTTATTGCAGAATTTTGTCAAAGACTTTTTGATCAAAAAGATGGATAAAAACTACTAACTAGTGGTTTTTTAGGTTTCCTAAACTAATCAACCTAACTCTATTGCATTTTTTTTAGGAACTTAACACAATTTATATAATTTTCTAACTTGACTAGAGGATTATACTATTTTCCTCTATGGAAAATTGTAAACTCAAAAATCAAGTTAGAATTTGATTAGGATTTGGGGTAAATGAATCTTAAGACTTGCTCAAAAGTGCTTTTGTCAATTCTTAAAATAGGCACTTAAATATTGGATTTAAACAAAATTATTGGTCCAACTAGAGGATTATGCTCTTTTTCCAAGTTGGAAAATTAGAAACTTGCTATGGGGGATTAAGTCTTGAGTTCTAAGATCTGGGGGAATAAGCATTGCTTGATGTGCTTTATAGTAGAAAATTACATGGATAGGATAGTATGCTCTTCTTGTTATGAAGAATCATAAATGTAGAATCCTAAGTCGCCAATCCTCTTTCTTGCTTTAAAAACATTAGAGGGCTTTCTGGTTGAGGAAAAAATATCCTGGGAATGACCCAAGTGAGGACAGGTGAATGCCAACCCTTCCATCTCACTATAATCAAAATGCTTCCTTGAAGGCCAAAGCCTCGGAAGACGTAGTCGGTTTTGTCCTTGGAATTTTGACATCAATCCTTGGACATGCTTACATGTGTGTGGAATGGAGATTCTTGAATCTTTCTTGTGAGAATACACATATTTGAGTACTCATAGGGCTATACACTTTAATTTTTCCTTGTACAATTCTATGGGGGACGATTAGGAACGGATGCCCACAAATAATCAACACTTGTAGTCAAAAAAACCAAGTTTATCTCCGAAAGGTGATAATATTTGTGCAAGGAAAATAGAAATTGCCTCAAGATACTCATCATTTCATTCCCTCACTTGCATTTGGATTCGGATAATATGACATCATAATTGGAGCCATTGCATTCTTGGTGATGGTCATATTCTTATTAGCATGTGAGTGTATACTTGAGTCTAAACAAAGATTTTCATTCTATGCCTATAATCTAGGGAATAGGGATGTGTTTGTCCACATAATAAACATTATTTGATGTGTCTTAAATGCACTAAAAAGATAAATTCCTCAAACAAGAAACATTTTGACACTCACTGACTTACATGTTAAAAAACACTCAAGAAAGTCTCAGATAGACTCTGGTGTCAAACAAAATTTCACATACTTCGAGACAAAATGACAGAAACTTGCAAAACTCATTAGAGGCTTGCATCTAGTTATTCCTAGCTCACATTTGGTTACACAAGCTCTCATTTAGGGATCTTTCTCACATTTAGTCATTTTTGGCTCGCATATGGAAAAGAAGCTCACATTTAGTTTGCATCAGCTCACATTTAGTCAACATCAGCTCACATCTGGTAAATAAAAGCTTGCATCTAGGGAGTAGAATTTAGGACAATGGGTACTTGCACATGTGTCAAACTCAAAAGTTATTTATTTTTGGATACCCTTTTGGCTCTTCATTTTGGTCTTACTTCTCTTACCGATCTGCCTATCACTATTTTCAAACTTATTTGGAAGTCTACCTTTCATTTCCTTTTGGATTCTCACAATTGGTCCCAAAACGTGTGGTATTTTCAAATCCTCTTGATTCCTAGCTGACTATCAGGGCATTCTAACCCTCTAACACTAGATTCAATACATCTAAACAAACACATATACTTTTTCAGAACTTGGACACACCTATTTGGACAAGTTGGAAATCCTATTGACATAATTGGAATACTTTTGACAAAGTTTAGACCCATCTTTCATGGTTAACAAAATACGTAAAAAATACCTTGTTGATGACTCAGAGACCTCTAAGACTACTCAAGTTTCAACAAGGAGAGACATATCATAATCCCCTATTTGATCAAGACTCACACAAAATGGATGCACCTCATCACGAATGGAGTGATGCCTTTGACGAATACAATCACGAACAAGATGATAGAGAAAGCCAAGAAGAACAAAATCATGGTCATCCTTTGTTTGGTTCTGAAAGCGAGGAAGATGTATCAGAATAAGAGTATAAAAAACTCAAACAAAGTATGAGGTTTTTAAAAACCTTGAAAAAGATCATTGGAGAAGACAAAGAGAAATACTTCCAACACTTAGCTTCTCTTGGAGTCAAACTTCCTAAAGACTATGATGTTGAGAGATTGAAGGAACAAGAAGTACAAACACCTATCTCAATACTCTCAAAGAAATTATACCAAATGCAAACAAAACTTGCAACACTCAAGCAAGAAAAGACTACACCAACAAAGAAGTACTCTTTGGAACACATATGTTCATTTCCTTTTGACAAGAGTATAAACATGGTTCCATTCCCACCTAACATGGCACGACCCAAATACAATAAGTACATGGGAGAAACAGATCCACATGACCATGTTAAATAATTTTGTGCTCTAAGCATAGTGTACATGCATGAACAAACTTATTTAATGAGGCTATTTTTGGGAAGTCTAGGTGGAAATGCTATGGAATGGTTCTCCAAACTCACACCAAGTGTGCAATCTTTTGAGGAGTTGATTCAATGATTTGTCCAAAATTACTCCTACAACATACAACACAACGTAGCCATGATGGATCTTTGCAACATGAAACAATGAATGGGTGAATTCTTCACACTTGTTACAATGGTGGAGGAGAATCTATGCAAGGTACTCAAGAGCAATACCCAAATCTGAAAACATGGAAATCTTTATCAATAACTTAGTACCTGAAATGAACTATGCTCTACAAATGAAAGATTATCCTAGTTTTGATAGAATGATCAAGAACACTATTCGTACAGAAGACGTTATGGTCAAGAAAGGAGAGATCACACTCCAAAGTGACAATAAATCTAACAACTATAACAAAAAACCTAAGTGGTGGAATAAGAACAAGAATTTTGATAGTTATGGAGTGGTGGAAGCATCGAATACAAACACTAAACTAGTTGTGTTTAATCTCACAAACAACATACAAGAAAGAAAAGAAGCTAAGGTAATAATCATAATACCAAGAGAAAACAATGATACCAACAAGAGTAAACCATGGACATCTAGACCTCAATGAACATTTAATCCATTGGGAGAACCTCTTGAGATAGTCTTGAAGACTCTTTTGGATAAAAAAGTTCTCGTGATACCAGATTTAAAACCATGGAAACTGGAAGTAAAACCAAGGTGGTGGAATGATAATGCCTGTTGTCACTTCCATAAGAATAAATGACACAAGACTAATGACTGTGTTAAGCTTAAACACATTATAAAAGACCTCATTGAGGGATAAAATATCAAAGTGGAAGGACATACTTCTAATGAAGATCATACGACATATAACAAACCATTCCCTAATTATGAAAAAGGAGAAGCTTCTAAAGTAAAGGGAAATGAATTCAATTACACCTACTCTCCTAATGTTAATATTTTCAATATGTTGGACATAAAAAGAAAATCAATCAATGTGATCACTATCAAAGGTGCCAAATAAAAATTGACACATTCAAACATGGTAAATTGAAGCCAAGTACAAGTCAGGATTAAAGGGGTTAACTCCTCATCTAAACAAGAGATATCATCTAAAGTACCTGTTGTCACAATTCCTAAACCAGCAATGACAAGACAATTTTTTTCTATACCATCTTCCAACTATAACTTTGTAGACCAATTGCAAAGGACCTCATCTCAAATTTATATATTTGAGTTATTAAAAATCTCTTCAGTGTTTAGGGAAGCTCTTGAACAAGCACTACATTTCTCAATGTTCCAAAAGACATATATGTGGACAAGTTCCAGGAAATAGTCATTCACATATCAGCTCCACATTACCTCTCCTTTTTAGAGGAAGATAAAAAATCCTTAACTCATCCCCATATCCATCCTTTCACATTGAATTCTTGATCCATAAATCCTGTGTAAAACGTGTATTGATAGATAGAGGTGTAGGGTGGAATATATGTACTCTCAATCTGATCAATAAATTAGGTCTTTCAGAACAAACAATTGATTCAAGAAGTAAGATAACCATGTCATGCCCATTATATTACACCCAAAAATGCAACAACTTTATTTTTAATAACATTAAATGCAGTGTTGATTACAGTCATGAGGTTTCCAAGTTTGCTAACCAGTTACAAAGTTAGTGGGCTAGGTAATGCTAGTGGTAGGAGTCGTCATTGGCGTCAAGGGGAATCATGACTACATGTCAACATCCCTCAACTCATTTGTTAGTTACCTAGATTTTAATTAGTTAAATTGCCTAATAGGTTCTTAGCCTTAATCGTATCATGAGAAAATAATTAAACTATAAAATGGATAACCAACTTTTTATACTAATTTTTCCTTAAGAGTAGGTGTCTTAATTGTCCTTAATGATAACATTGGTATAGCTAGATTTATTTAATTACTTTTTAATAGAGTTTGAAGATGTGAGGATTACTCCCTATAATTGCTTTAAAATATTAAATTAATATCTTAACAATTCTATTATTTATATGCTCATTAATCTTTAATAATATCTTACTACAACGTTCTCAACTGTATAATCGAATTTCAAGAATAAATAATTTAGTTTACACTGAATCAAGCCATTTAAGTCTTATTTAATTGTAACTATATTAATAAAATAGGTTAATTTAAAAATCCTTGTTTAATATTCCTAATTAAAACTCTATACAAGAAGTCACTCAACAACTCCTAACAATACTCACTTAAGCAAAGAAAAACATCTATAGGTGTTGTTATCATTTAAATACATATCAAGTGTTTTATTAATTACTTAATTTAATTTCATCCCTCAAGTTCCTAAACATATTCCTTTAAAAATCCACTAATTTTTTAATCATTAAGTTACTTGAAGTTTGGACTATAACATTTATTAAATTTGAACCATAATACTCATTAAAGTTGTACTATAACATTATTTTTATAATGAACATTATACTAGCCACATATATTGGCCATATAAAAATAAAATTAGAAGTCCTTTTATATTACCCAATATTTAATTAAAAATTTAATTAGACTCCCTCCAATAATAATTTCAAAATTTGAAAAATATGTTAACATTTATTAATGGTCTTGTATATCTTTATAATTTTAAACCAACAAATTGCTAGATTACCAAAACGATATCAAATGGGGATCCATAATAAACTTTGTTGGTGATAATTTTTAAATCAACATATTTAAATTCTCATATTTACTAAGAGAATTTATCTTGAAGTTCATTAGTGTATAGTCCTTTTAATCATAAGGTAATAATAAATTAATAAATTTTGTTACTACAATCTCTCATAAATTATCCCAAAATATAAAATCTAATAGTCATTTTTAAAGTATTACTCCTTTAATTAATTAAATCAACTACATCGTTATAACCTACCTCCTCCAAAATTACAACTAAAATGCATTAGGCCATATAAATTCATTAAAATATTAACATATATTAAAAGTCATAATTTAAAAATATCCCATGACAATCTCTCAATATTAAAACAAATCATATATTAATAATCTCCTCAAACTAATCTATAAGAAAAAAAGAAATCTGGAAAAGCCTAAAAACATGGAGTTCAAAATTATCTTCCCTCTAATACATGTATTGGAAATACTTTCTAGGTGTTTTAGTTTAATTACTCTTTTGTTTAAGTTTGAAGATGTGGAAGTTATTTCACTAAAATAACTTACCATCTCATTATACTATACCTTAGTTATTATTTAATATAACATTAATAAAGTTGATATAATTTAATTCAATTACTCTTTTGATAGAGTATGAAGAAGTGGTAGTTATTTTCTAAATTGATTTAAAAAATTCAAGTTACACTAGGTAAAATTTCTTCCTAATAAAGAGGTGTATGATTTTTCCAACTGTGATTAATAAATCTATTTATTTAAAGATTTAATATAGAAATTTACATTAATCCAACATATTATATTTTATCATTTCAACTAAGTAGGATAATATATTCTTACACATTAATGTAGCATACATTATTTAAAAATCATTTATTAACCTTTATAAAGAATTCACATTAAATGTTTAATTAAAATTGATTCATTTTTAAGATGTATTGGCAATTATCAAATTTCAATTTTATCTTAGTTAAAATTTTCTCTCTAAAATTCTCCCACTATTAATTATTTAACATAACGCCTATATGCAAGATAAATTACTAATTTAAATCTTTAAAAAATATTTTATTAATTACTCACTTAAATATCTAACTCATAATTTTTCCAATTATTTTCACTTAAAAGCCTAACCAATTAATCATTAAATTACCTTTATAAGATTCTTTAATGTTTAAATTTCACTAATTAGATTTTAAAACTCTACCTTAAAGGGGATTTATTTTTATATCTAATAGTTAAATTATAAAGCTAGGATGCTAAAAAAAATATATATTATTTATTAGAAACATTTACAAAAAGAAATCTAAGATGATTGATTAATCCACTTAATTAAAAAGTAAGACTAAATGAGATTTCTAAATTCAGAAAAAAAAAAAAATGAAAGTCTCATTTTGAATAAAAATAATATTTTTAATTCCAAAAACTCATCCCCAACCCAAATTTCGAAATTAAGGTTAAAATCATTTTTTGAAAACCTAAAATGTTGTTTCTTTCATTCTTTTCCCTCTCCTTCTCTCTTTTATTCCATTTCAAAACCCTAGATCTTGTTTCTTTGTTCTTGTATATAATTTTTTTTTGCAGGTTTAGAGGAATCTCTTTTCTTCCATTTCAAAACCCCAATCTTGTTTCTTTGTTCTTCTATATGATTTTTTTTTGCAGGTTTAGAGGAATGGTGGAGGCAAGAAGGTCAAGGAGTATATATCTTCTTTATAAATATGTATATACATATTTATAAAAAAAATATTTTAAGTTGTAATGAAAGAATCTCATATTTATTATCTATGCAGGTTTTTATATTTTACTGAGGCTGCGATAAAAAAAATCGTTGCGCAGGCGGCACGGTTTATTTATTTTCTTTTGTAGAGTGGCGTGGGGGTTTGGGAGTATGTGGAGCGGGCTGGCTATCGTGGTAAGCTGCAACCGCCACACCCCGCTCCCCCATAGACCATGACATTATTGTCGTGGCTGTGGGTGGTATGAAGCTAAGGCTGCCATGGGGGGCAGACCCTTCCCCACCCATCG
>MU223595.1:1463924-1501178 GCA_018584345.1 Thuja plicata | reverse complement strand
ATATATATATAGTTTATCTATTTTTTTATCTAATAAAATATAATATCAATACATAAGAATTATTAAATAAAAGAACCAATATATATACATATATGTCTAGATGGATATAGTTTTAATGCTGAGATTCCCAAGTGCATAAATAAACAAATTCTTCAAATATAATCCTACATGAAATCCACTATAAACCAGAATGTAACAATAGATGATTATATGTATATTAATTCTTTTATCATTTCATATGCACATCAAAGAGCATGCAGATTTCTATTTTCAAAAGTTTAACAATGATAACAAAGATAAATGCAAGAGAGTCTTCTACATTAAGAAGCATAGGTAGCTGCATGATACTTAAACTAAAATAGTAAGTTTGTTTTATTAACTAATTTCCACTTACACATCTACCCATTGCTATTACTATCCAACTTTTAAAACAAAAAGAACAATGTGAGGCTATTTTATTTCTCTTCAATATTTGGAATTTATCAAATAAAATTTATAATTCTTTCATCTACTACACTATTAATAGTATACCAATATTTCCATACTCTTTCCCTTTTAAAAAGAAACTAGAGTTCAAACTTTAGACGCATAGGCTATTACATAACCAATAATTGCGAAATAGACATATTTCCTTTATTCCAAGCTTTGTCTTTATTTCTTCATGAGTTCAAAGTACAACTAAAATCTGCAAAAAAAAATTTGAAAATACCATGGGATGCTCACCTCCTAGCCTAGGCCTCTAAGAGGCCACCCCTGACCTTGGGGAACCAAACAAAGGTAGGAAACAAACATTCAAGAAAAAACAAGGATTGGAAAAAAAAATACACAAGAATCTCCCAACCATGACTATCACAATGGGTCACATATTGACCCTAAAATGGGGTGAAGTGGACCAAGTACCAAAGGGGAGAAAGTCATCCAAAGCAAGAAACAAAAACAGCATTCACAAGGCATCAAAAACAATATATTCTCATCTCCTTCCAAGTGCACAAAAACTCCCTTATGCCCCCCAAGGCTTCAAGCCATAAAAAAATCCCTTATGACCCCCAAAATAAAAAGGTGGATTGACTTCATGGAGCCCATACTCGATGTTTTCTCCCTCTTCTCCTTGAGGAGAGACTCTACACCCATGGGCTCTCACTATACCTTTACCCCCAAGGCTACTCTTCCCTCCCAAGGGTGAGTAGACCTTTAGGCTCCCATAAAAAAAATCATTCAACACATCACAAAGAAAATACTTCACAAAACAACAATGGAAGAAAATACAATTACAACCATCTCTACACATTTACAAGCATATCAACATACTACATCCATTTTCTTTACACCATAAGAGAAACAAGAGTAGAATGAATGAGGGCCACCAACCTAAGTCCAAGATTAAGGAAATAATTTTTTGAAGAAATTTCCTTTAAGCCTAAGTCCTTTTTCTAAGCTTCACCAAATCTAGTCAAGTCTCTAAGATAGAGAGTGGGTGTTCAAACTCTCCAACATGGAGAGTCACTACTAAAAATGGCACTATAAACTCATAGGGAAATGGAAAGCCTCTCATTGGTTTCTCTTCCCTAAGTCTCTTATAGATTTCTAAAAAATAGATCCAAAAATGGAAACTCAAAAAGGTAGGCAAAGTCTTAGCACCTAAATGGAAGGGTGGTCTATCCAAGATCATGCTTCCAAAAGTTGATTTTTGTCCATCTTGAAAATTCAACTTTTGGAAGGGTCTCTTGGTCAACCAAGGGTTATCCTAGGGTTAACAATGACCTTACCCATAGGTATAACAAGTGTGATACCTAAAAATGACCCTAACACACCCCTAGGCACTTTTCTAATCCCCCAAAAGTCCACTTAAAGTATACTCATGAAATTTAATTGAAGTGACCACACCTTCATCTCCCTAATCAAGGAATACACATGGGGATCTACTTTGGTACTAACCTAGGTAGGTGGGCACCCATCCCCAAGTGGACATGTAATGGTCCTAAGTACATACATAAGTGTCAAGTGACACATTCAAATACTTAGACATCACTAGACACATGGCATATCCAATTGAGCATAAAGCACAAATAATTTAAATATGAAAATAACACTTATGAACTAAATTCAAACAACCAAACATTTACGTCTACAAATAAAATCATGATACAAAAAAATATTGTCTCTCATTAGACACAACCTTGGCTTAAACTGAGTTCACATATACCTATGTTTGGTTCCCCAGATTTAATACCATGGTCTCATACCTACACACTAAATCCAAATATCAGTAGTCCAAGGAGATAAAATATGCTTCATAAAGAAATAAACAATATTCAAAACCTTAATGAAACATCCACATACTAAACTTTATGACCTAGGATCATAAGTAATAATAGTTCCATTTAAGCATATAAATAAGTAAGATTCACATTGAATCATAACCCAATTAAATGTCAATTTCTAATAATTCTCATATCATCATTAATCCATCACATAATCATAATGTTTTTCCCAAATGAAATGTCATGTAATGAAAGATACATAATAAAAATATAATCTAGTCCATCATGCACATCATAGCATGAATCTATCATCAAAATGACCAATCCACGATATAATGTATAAAAGTCCATAGTGCATCAAAACATAACTTCAAATGCTAACATAAGAAAAAATCTAGAAGGCTATGATGGGCTCGGGGTGAGACCTCACAAACCATCAAGGCTTATGATGAAGAAAGATCATCCAAAGGGCTCAGTTTTTTACCAATCAGAATAGGACCAATTGAAAGAAATGTGTTTTTTCAAGTTCTTGATCTACCATTTGCCTATAACATATTATTAGGAAGACCTTGGATACATGAAATGCAAGCAGTTCCATCTACTTACCATCAATGCATCAAATTCCTACACAATGGGGTGGAAGTGACAATTCCTGTAGATTCAAGCTACACTTGCAACAATGTTAAAATAGACAGTATGGTTCCTCAAAATAAATAAGTTCCAAAAGAGTTCCCACCTAAAACCTCTAAAGACATGGTGATGAGAAGCTTTGGAAGGACACTAAAACTTGAAGAAACTAGCATGGGGGAATACAAACTAGACATGATGCCATCATTGGCTAACATTCCCATGTCTCCAAGATCCTATTGGAAACCCTCCCCATATTTTGTACCTAGTGCATCAAAGGAAAAAGACATTCATAAACCAACTAGTATGGTTAGAGCCTCTACTTCTCAAGAGGATTAAAAAGAAGATAAAGCAATCTTGGCTTGTCTCTATAAGGAGGAAAAGAGGGAAAATGAAGTAAAACATGTTGAAATATCTCCCGAAAAGTATGGCAAAGGTTATGACCTTCTTAAACAAATGGGATACGAAGGGAAGGGACCTTTAGGGGATAAAGGAAAAGGACTCATTGAGCCCATACACATGGAATTTAGAGATACCAAAGAAAAAATAGGGTTAGGTTTCAATAACAATTTAGAACACCCTACCTCAAGAGATGGTCCAAACTTTGATGAAGGAAGTGATGAAGAAGAGAAAGAAATAGACTTTTTCCCTTGGAAATATGAAATATTACTACACATTGGTACTGAGGATCCAGAATATCAAGGAGAAATATATGTGCCTACTTTTTTAGCACAACTAGTGCATCATGTTCCTTTGTTATCACAAACTGATGTCGAAGAAATAGAGGAAGAAGAAGAAGACTCTCCAGAAGTCCAAAATCTAGAAGAATCTCATGAAGAAATATCCCAACAACAAGATGTACATCCTAACTAGAGGAAATTGGTGACAATTTCACATGTCCTAGATTTACCACACTTTGATCCACAAATGGCTACTAGGGTCCATCAAGTAAACATTACTGAGTTTTTAAACATATCTAATGATGATATCACAAACTAACATTATTATGAATGAGATCACATGTCTAATGCTACCATGGACATTAAGATAGATGTAATTTGATGAGGACAATATAAGGCCTATATAGTTTCAAGTTTCATGTGTTTTTATGGCTAGACTTTAAGAACTTCATATGATACTTTTTCAGACTGTTTATATTGATAACTCAAAACTGTTATATCTATGTGTATGAAAATATGTGTGAAACATTTTAAGTTTATAAATATTCTATCTATATGTTGCATGGATATATGAAACTAAATCTGGTGTCTTTTTGTCCTACTTTAAGTTGGGTGGTTTTCCTGTAGCCATATGATGAGAGCAAGTTAGTAAAGAAACTTATTATAGATTTTTGTCTTGGATACGTGTACGTGCTAACATTTTGCAGAAACGGTGGATCCATGATAAAGGAAGGAGTCAAGATTAACAAATGGAGTGATGCCTTGAAAAGGCCAACTGTTGCGGGGCTCATGATGATTCCACCACATTCGGATGAGAACAGTTCCTGTTGCAGATAAGTCACAGCTAAAAAGTAGCCACAATGGAGTAAATATAGCAGCGGCGCATTCCTATATTTCATATGTAATTAAATGTAGTTTGTTTCTACAGTTAAAGTTGTTGATCATGTTTCTTAATGATTTTCATATCCCTGATGTTGGGGGATCCTAGTTTATAGGAGTCTATTTTAGAAGTTGTTGTTAAATAATCTAGAAGTCCTGATTCCAGGGAGTAGAGTTAGTAATATGGGAATATTTTGTAATCCAGTAAGAAGAAATACAATATTATTTTCTACATCTTTTGTAATCCATGTTTTATGAATAATCAATGAGAGCTTCAATTCTTTGTTTCTGAGTTCTTGTTCATTCACTCTTCTGTGGGGGCCCACACAGGAGGTGAACCTAATTTGTAGTTTAGTAGAAAGTAGTTGCAAGTCATTTGAAGTAATTAGGACTTCTTTTATCCTACAGCCATTAGTAACAACACTAGTGGTTATTCCTGCAGCATAGGCGGTTAGCTAGTTTACTGTTTCCTGTAGCATAGGCAAAGAGTTAAGCTTACTATTTCAGCAAGTTCTTTTATCTTTAGATTATTTTGTTGATTTCATTTCCTAGTTTAGTTTCATTTTATTATTTTCCATTCCTTAAATAATAATGACTTTTGGAGTGGATTAGAGCATATAATTTTCTGATACCATTCCAAGTTTATGTTCTTTGGTAGATAATTTAATGAGTTCAGAATATTATTTTTAGTAGGAAGGATGCACAATCCTTAAATACAGAGGTATTATAAAGAGAAGTCATTTTTGGCGCCACTGCTGGGGAATGGTGTCAATCTAATCTAGCCTAGAGTCATTTTAGACTTAGTTTAGCATTTTTTTTTATGCATAGGAGAAGAGATCATCTTGGGCATTTTCTCTCTTGTAATTATCGGGATGGACCTCTTGAATTAGTTGCCGATATCTTTAATCCTAAAATCAAGGAACCCCAAGTTGCGAACGAAGAAGTTGAATAACAATTTGAGAATGTGTTTTCTGATGCATTTGACCACTTACCATCATCATCATCCTCATCTGAAGAGTCCTTGCATCTAGACAAGATTTTTGTTGAACCAGAAGATCTATTGTAGCATCCAGGGCCTCCTCCAAGGATAGCTCAACCAACCTTCCCTTTCCCCATTCCTCCTCAATAGGGAAACCAAAATTTGAAGAACATACCCTCTACGACAGTACCCAAGTTCTATGGCCTCATCATCGAAGACCCCGAGACATTCCTCTTCAAGTTTGATGTCCTTTGAAAAATCTATGACTATAAAACTAATGCACATAAGCTCAAGTTATTTCTATCGACTCTAAAGGAAGCTGCTTTAAGATGGTTTATGAGCCTTAGTGCCAATGTTATAGTAGATTGGGTTGCTATGAGCAACATTTTTCTTTCCAAATACAAAGATTACTGTCAGGGGCATGACTTGAAAGGTGATGATATCTTTAGGATGACCCAGAAAGAGGATGAGACCCTGGAGGATTATGTCTCAAGGTTCATGTTTAATCTGCAGTGTAACAATCAACATCAATTGAATGAAGAATCTTAGAAACACCTATTTCTCAAAGGTGTCAATGAAGGGAGCACTGCAGATCTAGACTTGATTTCTGGTGGTGACATTACTTAGAAAAATTGGATTGATATCAAGAATATTTACTTGAACTACTCCCGAGCCACTGTAAAGAAGGGTAGGGGAATCAGAGACCTACCACAAAAGTCTACTGGCTCTGGGGTTTCAAAAGTGGAGCTATCTAATCTTCTCTCTGACTTCAAGCATGACATCATTAATGATGTCGCTACTCACATAGATACCATGGATGCAAGGAGAAATAAAGAATATGTTGACGCGGTGCTATTTGAATAATGTCCACACCACCGAGAGAAGAAGAGGAGCTGCAAGTGTAAGACTATTGCAAATTTGGAGACACAGCCGATGCCCACCAAGTTCAAAGACATTGATGAAAATGGAGAGGTGCTCTACATTGCCCAACATAGGCCCTAGGCCCCAAGACCAAGTATGCCAAAAGATCCTCTTGAAAATTTTAATAATAATAGTCAATGGTAGAATTTTCTGAATATAGGCACCCAAGGGTGGCAGCAACCCCAGCCATGGTGGCAGCAACCTCAGTAGGGTTGGCAAAAGCCTCACCAAGGTTGGAAACAACCTTAGCAGGGGTGGAAACAACCCAATCAATAGACTAATCCATCTCATCAGCAAGCCCTAATGCCTCCTCTATAAAAAAAAGCCCTAATGCCTCCTCCTGCAGCCCTTAATAACCCTCCTAAGCCAACACAGCTACCAACACAGCCTAATGCCAATCCTAATAGAAAACCACCCACTCAGAAGCAGAGCTATGTATTAAATGATATCCATCTGAGATCAAGAACCACTCTTACCTCACCTCAAATGCCTATAATAACTGAGGTTGAAGATCCACCTGTTGACCAAAAAGATGTGCCAACTCTTGTAGCCATAACACCCCCATTTCCCCAAAGGTTAGCCAATCAAGATGAACTTGTAGTAAACTACAGAGTAGTAGACTTGCTTGACCAATTGAAATAGATAAAAGTAAAAATACCTTTACTAGATGCTATTAAAGAAGTCCCTGCATACACTAAAGCCATACGAGAAGCATGCATAAAACAACTTGACAGGAAGAAAAAGGATCCAAAAACCATTCATGTTGTCAGCCAGCTCTTTGATCTTATGTTAGAAAAGTTGACTATCCCCAAGTATTATGAACCCAGGAGTCCTTTGGTTATAGTTACCATCCATGGTATCCAAGTCCCAAACACCTTAATTGATTTGGGTGCATCCATAAATGTCATGACTAAAGAAGTATTGTCCCACCTAAACATTGTCAGCCTCCGTGATACACCAACCATTTTGTAACTTGCTGATAGCTCTACTGTTAAACCAGATGGGGTAATAGAAGATGTCATAGTTACCTTACATTCTTGGGATTATCCAGTAGACTTTGTTGTTCTCTCCCCTAAAGCTGAGATGGGTGGGTATCCTCTCATTTTAGGAAGACCATGGTTAGCCATCGTTGATGCCTTCATAGCTTGCCGGTTGGGGAAGATGACAATTTTCAATGGAGTCCATACCAAAAACTTGACCCTCTACTCCCCTGCTCAACCTATGTTGCAAGATGAAGATGTCGTATGGCCAGAATTAGATTATGTTGATCTAGAAACCAACTCAATCGATCAACTCATGGTCATTGATAGAGACCCATTTCTAATTGCTAAAGAGGAAGAAGAGATAATTCGATCAATTGTTACAAATGAATATGGTTGAAGTACTCAGTGGTGCTCACAGTCTGACTGTATCTTGGAACCTATTTTGCCACCTCCACATACATGTTCATACTTTGTGTCCTCTTGCTTCCTTCATTCTTTGATGCCTCATGAAATGGTTTCTCTTCTAGTTTCCCAAATAACAATGGTAGACAAGGTGATTAAGGTGGAAATTAGTCCAGGTAAGGAATTAAATATCAGCAGTACTTTGACACCCTCTCACCAGAATGATATCCTAGTATTGCTACAGAAACATCAGTAGGCATTTTCCTGGGATTACACTGACATGAGAGGATTAGATCCCAAACTCTATACTCATAAGATCTACATTAGCCCAGATTATAAACTTGTACACCAGCCTCAGCGGCGGGTTAATCCTACATTACACGACATACTCAAAACTGAACTTCAAACGTTGCTAAACACTGGTTTCATCTTCCCCATTTCTAATAGCCAATGGGTTTCACCCTTGGTCATTATGCTTAAGAAGGGGGGAAATGGAGAGTTTGTGTTGACTAAATGGAATTGAATACAACCACCAAGAAGGATCATTTCCCATTGTCCTTTATTGATCAAGTATGGGTAATTTGGCTGGAAAGAAATATTTTTCCTTCTTAGACGGTTTTAGTGGTTACAATCAGATTTAAATCACTCCAGAGGATCAGGTGAAAACCACTTTCACCTGTCCCTGGGGGACCTTTGCATATTCCTTCTTACCATTTAGTTTGTGAAATGCTCCGACAACTTTTTAGCGGGCTGTGATTAGCATTTTCTCTGACATATCTGTTGATTGTATGGAGATCTATATGGACAACTTCACAGCTTATGGGAACACTTTTGAAGAGGCAAAGCTCAATTTGGAGAAAGTCCTCAAGCGCTACTAGGACTACAATCTCTCTCTCAATAGTGAGAAATGCTTTATGATGATGGAGGAAGGTGTCATTTTGGGTCACTTTATTTCCTCACATGGCATCCAGGTAGACCCGGCCAAGATTTTAGTAATTAGTACTCTAACCACAATAGAAAATTAGAAGGATGTTTGGAGTTTCCTCGGCCATGCTGGATACTACAGAAGGTTTATCAAGGATTTTAGCCAAATTGCAGTGCCCCTCTATGATCTGTTCAAGAAGGATTCAGATTTTTCTTGGAATACTGAGTGTGAAAAATTCTTCCGGCAACTTAAAGAAGTTATGACAATTGCACTAGTGTTGCATGGGCCAAATTGGGGATTGCCATTCCACATTCATACCGATGCCTCAGATTATGCTATAGGGGTATTATTGGGCCAGCAAGAAGATACAATTGAACATGCCATTTATTATATCAGTAAGAATCTATAGGGAGTAGAATTCAATTATACGGTGACCGAAAGGAGTTGCTTGC
The DNA here is from genome assembly GCA_018584345.1 of Thuja plicata. Taxonomy (NCBI): domain Eukaryota; kingdom Viridiplantae; phylum Streptophyta; class Pinopsida; order Cupressales; family Cupressaceae; genus Thuja; species Thuja plicata. Next base: position 1,492,069 of record MU223595.1, on the reverse strand, counting down.
AGTGATTTATGCTCTGAATAAGTTTAGGCACTATATTACTGGTTATCATATTTTTTCCATACTGACCATTTAGTGATTAGGTACCTAATGAATAAGCCATCTATCTCAGGAAGATTGGCTCATTGATTGCTACTCATGCAGGAATTTGACATAACAATTATCAACAAGCTAGGGAAATCCAACGTTGTCGCTAATTTTCTCTCTTGCTTGCATGTTCCTAATGATCCTACAGCCATTGATGATAGTTTTTTGGATGAAAATTTGTTTTTTTTGACAGCACAAAATCCATGGTATGCTAAAATTTCCAATTACCTCACCACAGGTCAGATGCTGGCTCAATTTTCTTCAAAAGAGCGCAGATTGTTGGCCGAGAAAAGTTTCAATTTTTCTTGGATTGCTGGTTTCATGTTTTATATTGGTCCAAACCAGGTTATGCGAAGGTGCATCCAAGAAGATGAAACCTATGAAATCCTACAAGAATTTCATGATGAGCCATGTGGTGGCCACTTTGTAACAAAAAGGACAACTTTCAAGATCTTGACTACCGGATATTATTGGCCGACTCTCCACAAAGATGCAGCTAAGTACACCAATAAATGTGATCAGTGCCAACAAATTGGGAGACCTACTAAAACTAATGAAATGCCCCTGCACCCTCAGGTCATTGTGGCCCCTTTTGATAAATGGGGGATTGATTTTGTGTGACCAATTGACCCCTCTTCTCAAGGCAAGTCTTACATTTTGGTCTTTACTGACTATGTTACTAAGTAGGCCGAGGCTAAACCACTGAAGCATACGTGAGATACCAATGTTGTCAAGTTCTTATATGAATGCATCTTTACAATATTTGGTGTTCCCAAAGAAATAATGTCTAATCAGGGTGCTCAATTCACTTCCAACCTCATAGCTGCTCTGATGGAAAAATATAAGATTCACCATGGAAAGTCATCCCCTTACCACCCTCAAGCCAATGGCCAGGTGGAGGTCACCAATCAATAGCTGGAGGCCATCCTTACAAAAATTGTCTCTGTTCACAAGAAAGATTGGGCATCCAAGCTTCCTAAAGCACTATGGGCTTACAGGACCACTTGGAAAACTACTACAGGGTTCTCTCCATTTCAGCTAGTTTATGGGAAGTCTGCCATGATGCCAATAGAATTCGAGCATAAGACCTTACAGACAGTATTGGAGCTTAGACTAGATCTTACTGAAGCTCAACAGGAGTGCATCCTCAACTTGAATAGTCTTGATGAATGGCGTAATTCTTCTTTGGCTAACACATAATTGGTGTAGTAACAAAGGAAGCAGTGGCATGATAGGTTTATTAAGGAAAAAATATTTGCAGTTGGTAATTGGGCTCTCATGTATGACTCCAAATACCAGCACACCCCTGGTAAATTTCAAACCCACTGGTTAGGTCCTTATGAAATTGTTGCTATATTTTCCAATGGTGTTGTGCAGTTGTCTACTGTTGACCCCGTCCATTTCAAGTTACTGGTTAATGGCCAATGCCTCAAGTTATACCATAAACCCTAGAGCAAGGTGGAGCTCTTGTAGCAATTTGAGTATGCTAAAGTTCATGATCCTCCTGTAGCAGATGAATATGAGCCCCTCGCTCATATTCGTTCTTCACTTTGAGACATGTTTGCAACAACCCACAATAATTACTTTCCTCCAGAAAGTACCTTTCTCTGCAATAAATATTCATTTCATTATTACTTATCTGCCACTTGTCCACCTCATCATTATTCCCCATTAATAGATGGCAATTTCGTGGAGCTGCCAGTATGCCATCAGGTGTGTGTACTATCTTTGGAATTTAATTCATTACTTATTTTTTTTTATTATCTTCTCTCTTGTCATATGCACAATTGTGGGACCATTTGCGTACTTAAGTTGGGGGGAAAAAAATCTACAATTTTCCTTATATAACCATGTACATATTGAATTCTATCATTTTTTAACTTTAAAATTTTGTACCCTTTTTGCACAAATATTACCAATTCAGCCTATGAGATGGGAGAACCTCAAAATGAGCGATTTATTTTGCACAAATAAGCCAAGGTGTCCATATGGACATCTGTTGAGTAATGATGAATAATTAAATTCTTGAGATATGATAGATATGCATTCATTTCCCCATGTAGTGCTTAAAAATCTTGAAGTCTAGAACTTTCCATCTTTGCAAATACCTACAGATTCACCTTTTTTGACCTTCTCTGTAACTTTCTTGATATAATATGTGAGAAATCTCTATGTTGCTTGTGTATTCTTGTTTGTGTTTTCTTCATACTCTGCAGACAAGGGTGGAGATTTAGTTCATTGTGAACCCACGGTTCATGACATTCTGCTAAACGGTCAAGTTTGTATGTCACTATTCCAAGCTAGAGGATGGATTGATTATATTCTTAAGCTTACCAACCAAGACGAAGAGGTGGCATTACAGTTCTTAATCACACTCCATGACGGGGTGGCTAGTGTCAAAGGAATGAGGGTACCATTTTCACAAGCAATCATGGCTGAGGTAATGGGGTTACCATAGGAAGCCGAGGAGTTTTCAGAAAGCTTCAACCTAGCAATAGTAAGGGCACAATTCACTGTGCACATAGACCCGTCATTGGAAGTTGACAATAAATAGGGCACTAACAGGTTGTCTCTGCCTGAAACCTATAAGAAATGTGTAGTGTTCATTATCAAATATTTCACTTGTGAAGGTCGACAAACCTAGTTGCATGCGGTTCACTTCAAATTTCTGAGTTGCCTAAGGCATGATAACAGGCCTATAAATGTGCCTGATTTCCTTTTCAACATTCTGAAGAAATGGGCTTCATTAGTGTAGGAAGGTAAGCCCAATATCGTTTCCCATCATTGTCTAATTAAGCTAATTGTGGAAAAAGCATTGAGAGACCAGTCCAACATGACATGGGAGGATTTCTTGTGAGGAGAATTAGAGAAGGAAACCCTAAGACCTTTAGGGAGTAGGGTTGGCAAAAGAGTCCAAACAAAATAGGGATTTCTTAAGTTTATTGAAAAACTAGGATTAGGTTCTTCTTCAGCAAGAAGACCTAGGACCAAAAACCCTAGGCATCCTCCTAAAGCTTCTGCATCTAGGTCATCCTAGAATAAGGGCAAAAAGAAAATTTTAGAGAAAGAGGTTTCTGAAGAAAAATTCTCCCCTCCAGTTGATACAACTACCACCCCTAGAAGGAAAGGGAAGGAAAAATGAAAGCCAACTTTAACCACTTCAAGAAAGTGAAAGAATGTTGATAGGAAGGAGGAAACCCCTTTACAAAGAAGTAGTAGATAGAGGAGGGGTATGGCTACAGACATATCACCAGGTGGGATAGCAATCAACCTTGACACTACTGAGTCAGAGGAGGCACCAAAAGGTAAACAATCCTCTGAGGTCAGAATGGGCACAGAATGTGTAGTAATCAAAGATGGTTCCACCTACGATTGACAAACCTACAGGGTTCAAAGGGGGAGTTCATCTTCCCATGGAAACCAAATTTATGATGATTTCATTGAATTAGATGATGACGATGACTTTTTAGGAGGATACCTTGCTAATGAAGAAGGTATGCCAGATTCGCCTCCTACAATGGCAGAGCAAAGTTTATTTGAAGACAATTCATGTATTGCTATGAGTGTGGATACACCTCTTGCAGCAGTAGGGAGGGATATTTTTGAAGAAAAACATGGTATTGGCATGATGGTTGAGCAATTTTTAAATCAAGGATTGGATGCACTAGTTGCTGCAGCTCAGCAATGTGATAACACTGAGAGGGCCATCATAATCCATCCAAACCTCTCACAAGATGCAGCTACTGAAAATAACAATTCAGCTAACATACAAGCCGCAGGGGAAAACCCTAATAAAGGTAATCTACTAGAGATACCTTTCCCTATAACTCCATTTTCTATTATATTTTGGCTAATCAATCAGTTGATAATGGAAAGAGAGCAATGGCAAAGGTAGAAGAAGGCTTTGCACCGGGTTATCGATCAAACTTTTTAAAAATTGGTAGAAAAAGAGGAAGAGGTATAGCAGCTTCAAGAAAAATTGACTAAGGTAATGTTAGTTATCCCTGAGCTAATGAGCTATAGGTCCCGTTCCCCTATTCATACCATTTTTCTTAAAGAAAAAATGTTGAATTATCAGTTAACCAGTATAGTAAAGGGCAAGTCTCCTTTGATAAATGAGCCCCTTGAGTTTTTTCAAACCTTTCATAATTCTCCTACAGTCATACAGAACCTGTTATCTGAACTCTTCTTGCACGACTTAGCTATACCTAGTAATAGGGATTGGAATCCACTGCCTTATGTTGGGGACATTTAGCTGAGGGTACTCATGTCGTGGATACAAAATGAGATCAGTAGAGAATCCCAGGCCAAAATTTACAGAGAATTAGAGGATGAAATTCCTCTATAGCTATGGCCAGAAGCCAAAGAACCCAAAACTTACTATTATGAGTGGATGAAGTTAGCTTAGTCAGAGTCTAAAAGTAAGATCATTAACCCTCTCAGGAATGCATCTTTCAATGAGTACACCCGAATGGCCAAAAATAAATTGATTGAGGCCACAAAATCAATCCAGTGATGTTGGATTAACATGACAGAGGACATGAGAAATAAGGAGCCACATTCACCTCTTAATTTTGTAATGGAAAAAAAGTGTGCTCCTTGGTATGTCATGTTAGGGAGGGTAAGGCAGAGCTATTGGCTTCCATAAGCATTCCAACCACCCCTTCTTCTTTCTCCTCTTCTACCCAACTCAGAAAATTTAGAAGATTATGACATGGCAAGAGAGGTGAGAAGGTGGGAAATGCACAGGGACACTAAGGGCTTTTACTGGAGCTTTTTTAATGGGGGTATTGGACAGCCACAGATCTCAGAATGTAGGCCAGAGTGAAGAAATATATGTTTTATCTAGGACCAAAAAAAGGCTAAGTTGGGGGGAATGATGAGGCCCATATAAGGCCTATATAGTTTCAAGTTTCATGTGTTTTTATGGCTAGACTTTAAGAACTTCATATGATACTTTTTCAGACTGTTTATATTGATATCTCAGAACTGCTATATCTATGTGTATGCAAATATGTGTGAAATGTTTTAAGTTTGTAAATATGATATCTATATGTTGCGTGGGTATATGGAACTAAATCTGGTGTCTTTTTGTCCTATTTTAGGTTGGGTGGTTTTCCTGTAGCCATGTGATGAGAGCAAGTTAGTAAAGAAAATTATTATGGATTTTTGTCTTGGATACATGTACATGCTAACCTTTTGTAGAAATGGTGGATCCACGATAAAGGAAGGAGTCAAAATTAAAGAACAGAGTGATGCCTTGAAAAGGACAACTATTGCGGGTCTCATGATGATTCCACCACCTGTAGATGAGAATAGTTCCTGTTGCAGATAAGTCACAACTGAAAAGCAGCCACAATGGAGTAAATATAGCAGTGGTGCATTCCTAGATTTCATATGTGATTAAATGCAGTTTGTTTCGATAGTTAAATTTGTTGATCATGTTTCCTAGTGATTGTCATATCCCTGATGTTGGGGGATCCTAGTTGATAGGAGTGTATTTTAGAAGTTGTTAAATAATCTTGAAGTTATGATTCTAGGGAGTAGAGTTAGTATTACGGGAATCTTTTGTAATCTAGTAAGAAGAAATACAATCTTATTTTCTACACCTTTTGTAATCCATGTTTTATGAATGATCAATGAGAGCTTCAATTCTTAGTTTCTAAGTTCTTGTTCATTCACTCTTCCGTGGGGGCCCACACAAGAGGTGAACCTAATTTTTGGTTCAGTAGAAAGTAGTTGCAAGTCATTTGAAGTAATTAGGACTATGTTTCTCCTCCAGCTATTAGTAACAACACCAGAGGTGAACCTAATTTTTGGTTCAGTAGAAAGTAGTTGCAAGTCATTTGAAGTAATTAGGACTATGTTTCTCCTCCAGCTATTAGTAACAACACCAATGGTTGTTCCTACAGCATAGGCGGTTAGCTAGTTTACTATTTCCTGCAGCATAGGCAAAGAGTTAAGCTTATTGTTTTAGCAAGTTCTTTTATCTTTAGATTATGCTGTTGATTCCATTTCCTAGTTTAGTTTCATTTTAGTATTTTTCATTCCTTCAATAATAATGAATTTCAGAGTGGATTAGAGCATATACTTTGTCGATACCCTTCCAAGTTTATGTTCCCTGGTTGATAATTTATTGAGTTTAGCATATTATTTCTAGTAGGAAGGATGCAAAATCCTTAAATACAGAGGTATTATAAAGAGCAGTCATAATTCATAAATTTGCACCTCTATTAGAGAGAGAAGAAAGTTCTAACACTTCCCCTAACACTATTGTTGTCATAGAATCATATGAGATAGCAATGCCTAGGATTATTGATGAAGACACTTGTGCCTTACTAGGTCTAGAAGAACTTCAAAGGATACAAGATATGAGTTTTAATATGATAAGAGAAGAAAGAGAAACCTCAACTGATAAGTCGCTAGAGTTAGGTCTGCATATTACTAACAACAACCCTAATAATGATGATTTGACTTTTAATGATATAAATGCTATAGAAGCTAACTTAACAAAACATGTCTTGTTAGTTAATAGTCTTGATGCTAACGCAATGTTGTCCTTACAAAACTCTAAATCATTATCCTCGGTAAATCTTGACCTTATTGATTGGACCAATTTACACCCTACTCATATCATGAAATTTCCCAATGAATATACTTTGGCCTATTATCTAAATGCGTGTGAACCCTATCTTTCTTCCACAAATGCAAGGAGCGTGAACCTGACCGAGGAGGATATCAAGTTTCTTAGTCACAAATTGAAAAATAAAAAGAAACAAAGAACTCATGGTGAAAACCACATTATGGCAGTATCAGATTCTAAAATAGTAAAAATAAAAGACATATCTGATGGTGAAAACCTCTCAGAGGTGCCAAAAGATGAGATTCTTGATATCGTCCTAGAGCACTTTCAAAAAAGATCTTCAGTACTGATAGAACCAACACAACCAGTTATTTTGGGAACTGCATAAGCTCCTCAATTTGTTCACCTAATGCAATCAATATCAGAAGAAGAAAAGATACAATTTACTAAATTCCTCAAAGAGAAGAAGATCAACTTTGCAAGATCTTATACAGATATGCCTGGACTTGATCTTGAGTTAATAATGTATCACTTATCCATAGCTCCTGTAATTAAACCCATCAAACAAAAACTAAGAAAGATGCACCCACATGTGGAAGTATTAGTCAAAGAAGAGCTAGAAAAAATCTTCAAAGAAGGATTCATAAGGGTCATTGCTTATGCAGGATGGATCTCTAGTGTGGTACTAGTTTCTAAAAAAGATAAGTCTATCAATATTTGGATACAATTTAAGAACTTAAATAAAGCTTGTCCTAAAGATGATTTCCCATTGCCAAATATTGATATGATTATAGATCTCACAACAGGATATCAAATGCATTCACTCATTGATGGATTCTCATGTTATAACCAAATAAAGATTGCTCCCAAGGACTAAGAAAAGACAACATTTACATGTGCTTGGGGAACATTTTGCTGGAACGTCATGCCATTTGGGCTAAAGAATGCTAGAGCTACATATCAAAAAGCTATGACAATAATCTTCCATGACATGATACACAAAAATATGGAGGACTATGTGGATTATATATTAGCCAAGTCAAAAATAAGAATGACTCACATTGAAGACTTGAGAAAGATACTAGATTGAATGGAGAAATTTCAAATAAGGCTCAATCCAAATAAATGTGCATTTGGAGTCTAATCAGGGAAACTTTTAGGGTTTATTGTATCACCTAAAGGAATTGAGGTGGATCCTGAAAATGTAAAAGCAGTAATGGAAATGTCACCTCCTTGCAATATCAGTAAAATGAGGATGCTTCAAGGAAGACTTCAGTCCATCAAGATATTTATGTGCCAACTAGCAGATAGAGCACAAATTTTTACAAAATTGCTACATAAAGGTGTTAATTTCAAATGGGACGAGTATTGTGAAAATAACTTCAAAGAATTAAAAGACTATCTGGCTACTCCTCATATTCTCATGGTGCCTATTCACAAAAAACCATTGCTACTCTATATCTTATCTACGGCTACATCACTTGGAGTATTGCTAGCCCAAGAGGATGAAAAAAAGAAGGAAAGGGTGATTTATTATATTAGAAAGACCTTGGTATCTTATGACCTTAACCAAAGTATCATTGAAAAATCTTGCAAAGTGGTTGTTTTTGCATCCTAGAAGTTGAGACACTACATGCTCTCACATACAATGAAACTTATTTCAAAAATTGACCCTCTCAAATACCTCTTGAGTAAAATAGTATTGACAGGAAGACTAGGAAAATGGGTCTTGATATTAAGTGAATTTGATATCAAATATGTAGACATAAGGGCTATCAAAGGACAAGTCCTAGCAGACCAAATATTTGATTCACAATTGCAAGATGATGCACCTTTGATCATAGAATCTGCATATGAGACAATCATGCACTTAACTAAATATCTGTGGAAGATGTATTTTGATTGTTTTTTCATACAACAAGGATCTAGAGTAGGGGTACTATTGATCACTCCTTAAGGATAAAAGATACCTAGGGCATATAAACTAATATTTCCATGCACTAATAACATCTTAGAATATGAAGGATTGGTGAAAGAGCTCAAGCTAGCTATGAAATGGAAATTTATAGAGTTACATGTGTATGGTGACTCTCAACTCATTATCAACCAAATGAATGGTGATTATCAGACAAAATATGAGAAACATATGTCTTATAAATAAATGGAAGAATATTTGAAAAAGTACTTTGTTTTCATCACATTTCAACAAATTCCAAGAATAGAAAAAAAAGTTTTAGATGTTATGGCTATGCTAGAATCCATATTACAACTACAAGAACACCAATTCCATTATGATATCTTGGTTGGAGAATTATTTTTTCTAGCCTTTGATACACCTGAATCCCAAGTGATTTATGCCTTAAACGCCCAACCAATCCTGATATGCCAAAATAACTGCTTATCTTACTGATCAAACCTTACCTAATGGCTTATCTAGGAATGAAAAATGAGCTTTAATTAGGAAACCATCGCATTATGTCCTCATTAATACTAACTTATATAGATGAGGTTTTGATGGAATGCTTCTTAGGTGTTTAGAACAAGAAGAGTCTTACTACACATTAAAATAGGTTCACAAGGGTGTATGTGGATCGCACTTGAATGACTTTTCATTGGCTAAGAAACTTTTAAGAGTTGGATACTATTGGCCTACAATGGAAAAATATGTCATTAAATTTTCTAAGACTTGTCACAAATGTCAAATACATGGAAACCTTATCCATGTTCCAGCCAGAGAACTCATACCTTTTATAACACATTGGCCATTCCAGAAATGGGCCTTTAATCTTGTTGGACAGATTTATCCTAATTCTTCAAGTGGACATAAATACATCATATCGGCCACTGAGTATTTCACTAAGTGGGTCAAGGCAGTGCCACTTATCAAAGCCATTGGCAAACAGGTTTTTATGTTCATCTGAACCACATCATTTATAGGTATGAGATACCCTATTTTATTGTAACAGACAATGAGGGTTAATTCAAAAACCAAGATATCGAGGACCTTTGTAAATAGATTCACATTACTCAGTTTTCTTCTTCAATCTATTATCCTCAAGGTAATGGACAAGATGAGGCTTCAAACAAGAACATTCTAAAAAATCTTACATAAAACTATGAGTAATTCTGGAAGAGACTGGCATTTGTAAATAAATTTGTCACTATGGGCCTATAGAACAAGTATCCAAACACCAATAGGAGCCACACAATTTTCTCTAGTCTATGGCGTAAAAGAAGTGCTACCCATTGAAGCAAAAATTCCATCTTTTCAATTATCTCTCCAAGGTCTTGTTACAGATGAACAATACTACATTGATAGGGTTCATGCACTATAACTACTAGATGAGTGCATGAAACAAGTGTTCGATCATCTCAAAGTATACCAGAAAAGAATGTCAAAAGGGCACAATAATAAAGTAAAGCCGTGAAAATTTCAAGTGGAGGATCTTGTTCTAAGAGAGAATCCTACAAATCAACCAAATAGAGAAAAAAAAGGCAAGTTTGAACCCAACTAGTTGGGACCTTTTGTTATAACAACAACGTTTGGGACTGGAGCTTACCAATTAGCTACACCTGAAGGAGATGCTCTCCTTGATCCCACCAATACCCTACACTTGAAGCAGTTCTATGCTTCACATCCGGTTGAAGGGCATATGTAGTGGAAATAGTTCTCATAAAATACCAAAAAAATTACAAAATTGATCCTAAAGAAAGCCAAAAAATAGTGGAAAAATCTCTAAAAAAAGGTATCCTTGGTGAAAAATTTGCAAACAGGTGCCTTGATACTAAAAGAAAAAAGAGAAAATTGAAAAAAAAGAATTAAAAATTTGAAAAATAGAAAAGTGCCTTGGTGAAAACCTTGCAAACAGGTGTCTTGGTAGCAAAAATAAAAATCTTTGTCGAGTGGTGAAAACCTAGCAAACAAGTGTCACTTGTACTCTGTGCTCCATCTATGAATGCACTGCTAACACTAATCCTTCATGATCCCACCTATGCTATTGGTTGACTCTGAATTCCTCACAAATGTCTTATCCTTTCTTGGGATTTGTCTACATTTGGATCTTAGGGATATTCATTCTTCACTAGGGGCATCTCTACTAGCATGTTTCGTTAGTGTTTGCTAGGTTGTCCTAGGTACCTTGTCTAGGATGGTTTTCCACTACAAACAATATTTGTTAATACTTGCATCAAAATGTCACTATCATAAACAAGGGTGTTTCTTAAACACCACCTACCAATAACAGACATCATACTAGTGTTTCTCAACACTTTAATCAAAATAGTTCTCCTAAACACTATAATGGATTACAATTGCTGATAAAGTTTATCTCACTTACACATACATAAAAACATATTGCTTGATTTTAAGTTGCAATTGATGATTTCTCTATTGTGCTTAAAAAATGAATCAACAGTGTTCTTCAACAATACTTAAACACATATAGACTGATCTTGGTTTGATTATGATTCTTTTATGTTCCAATGATGTTTCAAACTAGGGACATGTAAGCAGTTATACATTTTCTTTGATTGATTATTAATTGTTGATTGTTATGTCTTTTGAGTTACTCCATGACATTTATTCAAAGGCAAAGAGTGAAAAGGACAAGGGGCATAATATTTTCTTGGTTTTCTGTGTATGGTGATTGTTTCAATGATCCTATAAATTTCACCTAACTTGGTTGTTTATGGTAAGAGCTGCCAACATGAGTGGATAGCCGCATATATCTCAATCCTTGTCATGTGTAAACTATGATAAGGTTGACCCAATTTCCTTATCTATTTCTAATCAAACTCTATGTAATATGTACAACATATTATGTACCCAAGGATATTAATATTGAAGGTCATTGCAGGTTACATATCTGTAGACACCCGAAAATGGATAGGCTAGCGACTTGACATTAAAAATACTAATTTTCATCTATTAATTAATGGTTTTTTAATCATTACTTAATCATCTACTTTCTTCTAAATTCATTCCCCAAATCATCTAATAAAATTCCTAAAATTAATTAAATAATTAATTTTATTTATTTAATTAACATTAATTGATTAATTACCATTAATTAATTATTTAACTTCAATTTCTTATAGTTTAAATTCAAATATTTAAACTTACTAATTAAATTCTTCCAATTAAATTAATTTAATTTCATTAAATAAAGTAATTCTAAATCAAAAAGAATTCAATTATCTCACATGTTGAAAACATTAATTAAATAAATGAATTAAATATTCATTTAACTTCAAAGAGATAACTCCAATCAAATCACATGGGTTACTCCACCCATCTCTCTAGTTCACATGGGTAACTCCACCCACCTCTTCAGTTCAAAAAGGTAACTCATAATTAGCTCTTCAGTCAACCAACTCTATCTCCTCTTTACCAATTGAAGAGGTGGAGTTTACTGATGGCTTCCCTAGTTCCTTTTAATCTCAACCATTCATCTCCCTATCTCTGGGATTGATCTCAACCGTTCATTTCATTCCCAATTCCTATATAATAAACCCTTCATAACCGTTTGAAGGATCCAGGATTTCAAGCTCTCGTGCACCATTACTATGTCAGTTTGGTTCTAGAATTCAAGCCATCTTGCGATCACACACCCATTTCAAGTATCAAATTATTAACGCTTCTCAAGTCATAGACACTACCCCTGCCAATACTGAGCATCAAAAATAGTGTTTCGGAAGGAGTAGAGAGAGACAATAGAAGCTTCAAGCACTTTGGGGTTTGTATTCATTTTTTTTCCTTTCTTTGCTTGTATATTTTATTGGTTACATTTCAAGTTATTCATTTTAGTAGTTCTTGGGTATTAGATTTATATCATTGTAAACCGTTGCTACTAACCCTTGCCTTCGAAAAGCTTGGGAATCATGAATCATGAAAGAGAGGCGTACATTTTGGTGAACCTGATGTGAAACAAATAGCTTGAATATCTCTTGCAGATGACTGATAGAATCAATCAGCCATGACCGTATGGCTGCAGATCTAAAAATCCATCTTTTTCTCGATATCTATGTTATTTTGCAATTGCTACTATTCTGTTGCAATTGACAAAATAGTGCTGCAATCAACTGGTTTAATACTGCAAATGATTGCAAGATTTTGTACCATTATTCTATTGTCTTTAGTCTTTCTATCTTCTGGTATTATGCCACAATTGCTTGTATTTGACCACAGTTACCTATTGTTTGTTGTAATTGCTGGTATTTTACTGCAATTGCCCGATCCCTGTCACAATCGAATGCATCTTGCCACAATTTCCAATATTCTACTGCAATTGACCATAGATTGCCACAATTGAACAAACAGTACCGCAATCAACCCAAAAGCCACTTTTCTATCTATTTTCTTGGTTTCTGTGCAGGGCTGACTCACAGTGAATGGAAAAAAAGGTAATCAGACACATACCAAGTGCTAGAGCATTAAGAGCTGCAAGAAGGAGAACTGTCATCTATCGATCGCAACAAAGGGCTATTCTCACAATCATAGCTCAAGATCAAAGTGAAGCATACATGAGTTACATTGATTCAATTAAGAGATTGGAAGGTAAGTATAAAGTCACCATTAATTTCAGCAATCTCAATAATCCTAGAGTTTCCAGATATTCTGTTGTTTTGGATTAAGAGCTTTCATTTCTGGAGATACTAAAAACTTTCTTTTACAGGTACAAATCAAGGAGGAAAGATAATAATACAAATTGAAATTAATTCACTTGTCGATTTGGGCTTAAAAAGAATATTGTTTGTCACACATCTCACATCTCACATTTGGGATTAAAATTGACATGGGGACTAAAATTGAAAAAGGCAAAGAATCTCTTGATTTGGTGCATTAAAATTGAACAAGTAATCAACACCTACTTTTTTGTGCTTAAAAATGAACACTTGTGCTTGTATGGTGGTGTAGCTTAGTTCACATTTCAAACTTTCAGAGCTTAATCAATTTATGTTGTGTCTTGAGTTTTGGGTGCACTTGCACAGTCTGTTAGATTAGACACTTTTATACTTTTTAGAAAGGCCTATCCAGGGAATGCGCTTCTTTCTCAGAGAATGACCTTAAACCAGTAATCCTTCTGATCGGTATATAAACAAGGTGCGAACCAAAGTTCCATCTTATCTATCCAAGCTCAGGCGAGGTGTGTTGATGATAGTCTAGATCGGGTGAATATCCCTAAGGAGCCAACATGGTCAAATAGACTGTCAAGTTAGTCACACACGTAGAAACCGATTGGATAGACACCACAGACCCTTGCTACAAACTTGTTAATTAGAGGCGAACCTGATTTACCTCTAAACAAATACCTTATTATAGTGCAAGGGGTTGCAAAATTTCCCCCCAGGATTCTTGACATATGTGTCCCATGATATTTGTGTAGTGAAAGAGATCTTCACTCCATGGCAACAATACCTGGCAACGGAAAAAATATAGGAACCTATGTCATGGACCTTCGTGTCCTAGTAGTGTGACAATTATTGTGTGAGCTAATGGAAATTCAAGCAGTGGGCCTATAACATTGTACTCTGAAGCCATTGACATAGATTAATCTGACTATTCATTGTTGAGACCTTGTGATAACCTTGCAACTTAAAAAAGTTGTAGAACATACACATTGTCAGTCTTCATTCTTCAAAACATAGCGTCTGTTGTGCTTGTTCTTTGATCTATTTCTAAAATGAAAAAAAAACATCTAAACTGTCAAAATGAGTCAAACGTGTTAAATTCTAGGGTTGTCAACATCAACTGTCTTGAAAATCAGAAGCATTGTTCTAAAAAATCAAAATTGTTAGACAGTGATACCTATCCTCTAGTCTTTTTGAGACTGTTTCCTATTTACCACAATTGCTTTTAATTTGGCTTAATTGAGGGAATTTTGCCGTAGTTAACTTGTTTATTTACAAAATCGACCTATTTATTACCACAATTAGTCATAAATTACTGCAATTGACCATTCACTTTGCCGCAATCAGTGACATTGTGTCGCAGTTGACTAGAGATATTTTACACCTATTTTTTTCCCAAAACCTTGAAAGTACTCTCCATTTTGTGTCAACGACTAGTTTCTATCCCACAAAAATGCGAAGAACATTGTGTGAATCTCTAAACATTAAAGATCATCCCTTCTTTGAAAAGCATGATGATTGTCTAAAACATTGTTAGTTCAAAAGCTCAGACTCGAAATATCTTGATCTCATCATATCAAACATCGTCATTATCTCTATCAAGTGACTTTGTCCCTGGCAAAGGTCAACAAATCTTATCTTTTTACATCATCACAACTTTGAGATCAAGATAGAACAACATCTATCCATAGAATTACCCTTGTCAAAAACATAACTCTCACTTCCTTAGAAAGGTTATTCTTTTTTGTTTTCTTTATATCACTTGTTTTAGGTACAATATCAGGACCACACTATGTCTCAAACACATCATGGAGGGCCTTACACAAGTTCAAAGGCTAGGACACAACCTGACGAGTCATATATAAAAAAATTACCCACTTGGGAAATAGAGCAAGAGAACGATCTTTTCATAAATACCAGTTCTGCTCTATTCATTGAACAACCCCGTGGGTCAGCTTTTTTCCAATATGTTACAGAAGAGGAGATTGAAGATGTTAAGAAAGATTATTATTCAACACAAGTAGTTGACATTGTTGTAGAGAGGAACCATGAACATTACTTAGCCATGCTGATAAAGAAGGGAGACAAACTCCATGTTGAATTTAGTGTATCAACCATATAGCCCAAAAACCCTCTCGCAGGTCAAAACACTACTCAGTCCTCTCAAATACTACCTGTTTTTTCTCCAATCTTCCCACCATTAATAACACCCACATTGGTATATACAATACCCAAACAAACCAATAGCACAAACCAAGCAAGCACATCTTCCACTCAAAGCATGACAGGCTCACAACTAAGTGCACCCATGGTCACTAGTATGCCTCCACCTTCGGTCTCATGGCCTAGACAATAAATCTCTCATGCTATGCCTTCCATCCCACCAAATACCAACTATTCTAAAACTATGCCACTACTGCATTCAATTCCTACTAGTCTTGGAACCAACACCTCATTCCCACAGGGATCCATCTCTATAGGTATGACTTACAGTCAATGCCCACCTAAGGCTACACCTTTGCTCATTCCAAAACCAATCCAACCTCAGCAACATCAACCCCAGCTTCAAATGCCACAATTCCAACCCTAGAAATAGCAACCCCAGTTTTAGTTGCCTCAAATCCAAACCCAACAATAGCAACCCAAGTTTCAGTTGCCACAATTCCAACCCTAGCAACAACAACCCCAGTTTTAGTTGTCTCAATTACAACCCCAGCATCAACAGCCCCAGCTTTAGTTACCTCAAATCCAACCCCAGCCTCAGCAACAATAATATCAACCCCAACAGTATCAACCATAGTTTTAACAACAACAACATTCCCAATCCTAATAGCAAATGCATCAAAACCCACCATGGGCTACTCATGTACGCCCATTTCAAAATCATGCAGTGGGAAATAAATATCAAGTCCCAAGGATGAAATCCAATGTTCCTACTCCAGGGACACAGAGGCACAACCTCATACCTACTACAACATAGAGGAACATTATCACACATCAGCATTAGTATCAAATGGACATGTTGATGCAACAAATTCAAACCCTTCAAACCCAAATTGTGGATATGCAAATTTAGGGGAAAACTAAATCCTACACTGCAGAGGATTTATACTGATACCCCTTTGACCACTTTCTTCACATGTCTCCATTCCCAACTCACTTCTCAGTACCAAAATTTGACAAATATAGGGGCAATACCAACCCTATTGAACATATCTGAGAGGTTTTTGCTAGTTGCATTGAAGTATCACATGATGAGACATATTTAATGCAACTGTTCCCACAAAGCTTGGCCGGACCAGCAATGGAATGGTTCTCGCATTTACCTCATGGCATTCAGTCATTGGGTGAACTAGCTGAAAATTTCATTTCTCACTTCCATCACAACATCAAGCACAAGGTCAGTATCAAGGACCTTTGCAATATCAAATAGAAGGATGGAGAGTCTTTTGAGAAATTCCTACAGAGATGGAGGAATACTACAAACCGAATAACTTATGATGTGCCTGAATAAGACCTAATAGTCATGTTTGTTGACAATCTAATCCCAGACATGTCATTCATAATAGAATTGCAGTTAGCTCTGAACTTCACACAAATCATCAAATGAGGGGTTCATTGTGAGAAGAACTTATTCAAATGAGGAATCCTTGCAAATACGACCCAAACAAATACAAAAAAAAATGCAATAGATAAAGCTAAGTGGTGGAACAAAATCAAAAATGTCACCAACAATGGTGTCATTGTTGTGAAGATAGTCAACTACGCACAACCCAAGGTGTCACTACAAGGTGCACCTATGTCCAAACAATAACTCACAGGGCCCACTCAACAAGCATACACTCAAAACCAACCTCCCCTTGTCCAAGCAGTCGTTGTGTCAAATAGTCAACAACAGACTCAACGCAAACCATGGTTTCAATTCTAGCAACGAGATTTCATACCATTGGGAGAGTTGACAGAATTAGCTTTGCAAAAAGTGATACAATCCAACACTATCACCCTCCTAGAAATTATGGAATTTGAACAAGGTGCAAAAAAACCAAGGTGGTATAATGACAATGACTTGTGCGAGTTTCATCGGGTGAAAGGACACAAAATGCCTAACTGTTACCAATTGAAACATGCTATCCAAGATCTGATTGACATAGTGGTCATCGATGTAACAAGTACCCAAGCCAAAGGAACAAATGATCACACTATATTCAATGATACATTTCATGATCACAACAAAGGGAAAGCCTTCGGGTCTGGTGGATCATTCAAATAGGTCAACTATACATATACCAACAGTGATAACGTTATCAATTGCATCAATCCTTTAGATAGCCATGTCGCTATGGTCTCTATCAAAGACCAAGGTAAAAAATGTGTTGTAACTTGTTTTGTCTTGCAGGGAGTACCATCCTCATCTACTATATCTTCCAATCCTAATACAACCTTAGATCCATAGCCAAGCATAGTGGATCAACTAAAGCGCACACCTGCCCAGATCTCCATGTTTGACCTATTGCACATATCTCCACAACATAAATTGGCACTTTACCAAGCCCTTTAGAATGTAGCTATCCCAAGGGACATAACACCTAAGAGATTCCAAATGATGGTTAACCATATAGCTGCTAACAAACATGCAACATTCATAGACCATGATGTGCCACCACATAAACCCCTACATAATGACCCTTTGCACTTTCTTGTCTAGGTCCACAAAAGTGCTATCCGTAGGGTCCATGTTGATGGTGGGGTTGGATTGAACATATGTACTCTAAAGTTAATCAAGAAACTAGGCTATTCAGAATCAAGCATTAATGTCATGAGGAGGATAAATATCAGAGCTTACAATGAAGAGGAAATATCCTCTAAAGGTATTATCATTCTACCTCTCCGTATTGGTCCAGTGGTCAAGAACACTCCCTTCCAAATCCTAGATCTTGAGTTGGGATAAAACATGTTACTAGGGAGACCATGGATACATGAAATGCAAGCCATACCTTCAATATACCATCAATGCATCAAGTTCCCACACCAAGGAGAAGAAATCATCATAGAGGGAGATCCCAATCCTTTCCAATACTGTAATACGGTCCAAATTAGCACTGATAACCAAGTACCCTCAAACCAAGATGCATGCATACCATCCTCTTTAGATTCAAATCCTAAGGATGTCACATGGAAAGTAGGAAAGATATCCATTACCGACAAGGGTTGTGGTGAATACAGCTACGAGGAAGATTTCACCATCACAAACATGCCTCAGAGCCCAAGAACTTATGGCATGCCACAACCTGTTATTATAACATAAACTCCACATGTTGTTCTATTCAGATGTCGGCCCACAACCTTTTTTATATGGGGAGACATTGTAGAAGAAAACCCCTTTGAATAAGATATCAATACATGGTTGTACTAGGATTTACAAGAGACACTTCAACAACCCCTACCCCTATCAAACTATGGAAATGGCTATACAATGTTACAAAGATTCAGGTATGATGGTACAATTGGTCTAGGGGAAAGACAACAAGGCTTAATGGAACTGTCTCTCCTGCCAACCTAGAGAAAAAAGAGAGGGTTAGGCTATGGGAAACAAAGAACCAGCCCTATAATCCAAGACATTAGAGTTGATTAGGAACAAATAGCAAAGATGCACCAGGGGCATAACTCAGAACATGTCTTGATAAGAAACATACTGCAATAGTTGTTGCCCACCGAAGAGGGAACCACTCAAACCTGAATAAACCTCAACATAGCCATCGATGATAACAAAGGAAGTGACACATCTGATGAGCATTCTACCAAAACTAACTCCAATGAGTATAAGTGGAGATCCCTTCACAACTCTAAACTGTTGATCCTATATTATTCCCCTTGGTCTGCCACCACCATAAACCTTGACAACTTATTTGACCAATTATCCATTGACGACCAACCTTGTAGGAACCATATCTGTAGTCCCTTTCAACCAAATAGAGTCAAACCAACACGAGAGTCTATGTCTTGTACACCTAGAACTAATAGAGTGGGATCAACAAGGACCGCCTAATATGGATGTTTTCAAGAATTATGAGGCCATTTCAGATTTCATGGGACTTAGAGAAGGAATGCCATCAGGAGACCATAAAGTAGGTTTCTCGATTGACATCGATAGATCAATATACTTTGGGGAGGAAGCACCTCTTTCCAGTCAACAAAAAAATCAAAAAAGAAAAATAATCGTCAGTAAGTGAAAACTGAAAGGCACTTACTGACACAAAAAATGATAAAAAGCTAAAAAAAAGACGTATCTTCTAGTGAAAACCTCAATGGGGTGCTAGAAGATGGAAAGAAGGAAATCCTTCCCTTAATAGAAGAGAAATAAACATTACTAGTAGAAGAAATAGAGGAAGTCAACTTGGGAGATGACAAGAACCTAAAGAACATCTACTTGGTGAAATCACTCACCCTAGAGGAGAGAGAATAGTTCATCACTGTCTTTAAGGAAAGAATGATCAATTTTGCATTGTCCTACTCTGATATTCTGGGATTAGATCAAGAGCTTATACTACATCTTCTCCCATTGCTACCCAATGCAAAACCTATCAAACAAAAGCTAAGAAAGATGCATCCCCATGTTGCATTGCTTGTCAAGGTAGAATTGAAAAAGCTCCTAGATGCTAAGTTCATAAGACCAATTCCATACGCAGACTAGATATCTAACTTGGTACCAGTTACAAAGCACAGCGTTCAAATACAAATTTAAATAGACTTCGGGGATCTCAACATAGCTTGTTCCAAGGATGAATTTCCTTTGCCTAACATTCATATGATATTAGATCTAACCACTGGACATCAAATTCTATCACTCATGGATGGATTTTTAGGGTATAATCAGATAAGGATCACGCCAGAGGACAAACACAAAACAACTTTCACATGTCCTTGGGGCACATATTGTTGGAATTTCATGTCATTTGGTCTAAAAAATGTTGTAGCAACGTATCAAAGGGCCATGAAAACTATCTTTCATGATCTCATCCACAGAACAATGGAAGACTATGTAGACGAAATACTAGCCAAGTCCATGCTTTGTAAGGATCATCTACAAGTATTAGGACCAATCTTTGACATAATACAAGAATACAAAGTCCATTTAAACCCAAAGAAATGTGTATTTGGGGTCACAACAGGAAAGCTACTGGGGTTCATAGTGTCACATAGAGGCATCGAAGTAGACCCAGAAAAATTCAAAGCAATATTGGACATGCCTCCACCATAGAACCTAAGGAAAATAAGAGGGTTAAAAGGAAGGCTCCAATCAATCAAGCACTTCATAGATCAGCTAGCAGACAAGTGCCACCCATTCCAACATCTATTGCACAAAGACATCAAATTCATATGGACAAAGCAATGCGAAAAAGCATTCCAAACACTTAAAAACTATCTACTCAAGTCTCCTATACTGGTGCCACCAGTCCTAGGTAGACCATTACTTCTGTATATCTCAGAAACAGAATCAACATTAGGTGTACTCTTGGCACAACATGATGACACAAGGAAGGAGAGAGTTGTCTACTATCTCAACAGGACATTGGTTGGATATTAGCTCAACTATACACCAATTGAAAAATCATGCCTAGTAGTCATCTTCGCTTCCCACAAGCTGAGGAATTACATGTTGAGTCACCAAACAAAGTTGATAGCACATATTGATCCATTAAATTACCTCCTAAGAAAAGCAACACTCACTGGATGACTTGCAAAGTGGGTAATGATTTTAAGTGAGTTTAACATTGAATATGTAGACAGAAAGGCTATCAAAGAAAAAGTGATTGGAAACAAACTGGCAAAGGCACCTATACAGGATCATCAGCCTATCATTTTCGACTTTCTAAATGAATCTATTATGACACTACAACCAGCGATTGAGGTATGACAACTATAGTTTGATGGATCATGCATGAACCATGGTGTGGGGTGAGGAATAGTGCTTATCACTCTAGATAATGATACAATTCCAAAATATTTTAGATTTAACTTCCCCTGCACAAACAACATTGCAAAATATGAAGCACTAGTCACTGGTTTAAAGATAGCAATTCAATGGAGAATCAAGAACATTAAGGTATACAAAAATTCACAGTTGGTCATTAGCCAAGTCAACAATGATTATATGACAAAATATCATAATCTAATACCATACAGAGCACAGATGGAAATAATGTGCACCAAGTTCCATTACATCTTCTTCGAGAAAGTACCACAAGCTCATAACAAAGCTATAGACATGATGGCTACCATAGAATTACTGATTGATATGCAAGCCAATGAAACATGATTCTAGTTTCTAGTAGAACAAATCTTGGTGCCATCACATCAAGCATCCATCACAAAATCAACATGTGTCCTTGTTTGTCCTGAAACCCCATGGTACCAAGATGTATACAACTACCTCAAAAATAGTGTCCTACCTCCCAACTTGTCTAGAAACTAGAGAAAGTCCCTCATATGTGAAGCCTCTAGGTATACCATCATCTCAACTACTTTATATAGAAAAAGTCTATACAAAACACTACTACGATGTCACACGTCCATAGAATCCTAGAGAGCTCTGTACGAGGTACATGAAGGAATGTGTGGAACCCATGGAGGTGACAACAACTTAGCTAAGAAGATCATCCGTATGGGATACTACTGGCCCACAGTAGAGACATATGCACACAAACATGTACAAAGGTGTAGGCAATGTCAGATTCATGGAGACCTCATCCATGCACCAGCCCAAGAACTAAATTCTATCACATCACCATTGCCATTTTCTATGTGGGGATTCAACCTAGTGGGAAAAATTACACCTTCAGCAAATGGACACAAATACATCATAGAAGCAACAGATTACTTCACTAAGTGAGTGGAAGAAATTCCCCTCACTTACATAACCTGCAAGCAAATATCAATGTTCATACTAAACCATATCATCTGTCGATACGAGATTCCTTAAACCATCTTGATAGATCATGGTATTCCTTTCCAAAACAAAGATGTTATAGAACTATGTGAATAGTTCCATATCAAAAAAGGGTTCTCTTCATTTTATTATCCTCAAGGGAATGACCAAGCCGAAGCTACAAACAAAACAATTTTGAAAATCTTGAAGAAAATAGTGAACAAATCAGGGCGAGACTGGAATTTATAGCTTAGTCCCACATTATGGGCATATAGAACTAGCATGAGAACACCTAAAGGAGCCACTCCTTTCTCCCTAATCTATGGATCAGAGGTGGTACTACCCCTCGAAGTGGAAATCCCATCCCTAAGGATATCATTGAAGAGCCTAATTATAGATGAAGACTATAGAGTAGCAAGACTCAGTGAACTGGAGTTACTAGATGAAAGAAGACAGCATGCCTTCAACCACTTATAAGGCTATCAGAATCACCTTAGAAGTAACTATCATAAGAAGGTGAGGTCATGAAAATTTGAGGTAGGAGACCTTGTCCTCATGGAAAATCAAATGAACCAAGTAGAAAGAGTGAAACCAAGAAAGTTCAAGCCTAATTTGCTAGGACCTTATGTCATTGTTAGCTCTACCCAGAGTGGGGCATACCAACTAGTGACACTAGAGGGAGATCAACTCCTGGGATACATCAACATCATGCACCTCAAGAGTTTCTAAGCTTAAGGAATCTATGGTTAAGGCACCTATCTACATATCCAAAAAATACAAAAAAATAAAAAAATAAAATAAAATAAGGTAAAGAGAAACAAAATCACTCTCTCAGTGAAAACCTAGCAAACAGGTGCTATTGAGTAGGTACCTTGGTGAAAACTTGGCATACAGGCACCAAGTGTTCAAATCCATCTTCACCATTAATGAACTCCAAGATCAAAAGCTTGAGAACACTTCAAATGCATGACTGACTACCCAAGCTATATCTAGAAGCACAAACCCCTCTAAGCACAAACACTTATCCATAGTTAGTGCTGGTCCACCAGACTAGGGGCAATTCTAAATGTCCTGAAAAAAATCCCTAAAAATTGGAAAACTCTTCAAAAATCCTAAAAAGATAAAAAATGTTCTGAGAAAATCAATCTTCATAAAAAACAATCAAAAAATTGTAAAATCCCAACCAATAAAGCCAACTTAGTTATCAAGAGAGCAAAGGGTGATCATGCCTAGTCAATCAATGTCACAATCATGAGCTTTGCAAATCAGCATTGGGCCCATATGACACATCTTTATCAATCTATCTATCAACAAGAAAACTGGCGACCAAGCCAATCTATCAAATGTCATAATCATCAGCTTTGCAAATCAACATTGGGCCCATCTGACACAGCCTGATCAGCCATCCAAATTGATCAAATCAATCAAACCCTATCAATCATCTTACACAGTGATGGATATTCTCAAAACCAAATGGGTCAGTCTTATGAGTCATCTATTACTGAAACCAGACACACTCAATCAATCAAGCCAATCAAGCCTATCAAAAGAGTTGACCCAATCAAGAGAATCCAACTGAATCAAGAAACCATGCAAACATGTTGACTAGGTCAGTCAGTCGGTCAGATGTTAATCTATATTTTGTGGTTATGTTCTTACACTACTCTAGGATCTACCATGTGAGAGTAGCTATGATAGATCATGACTTATTTTATTTCATTGCTATCTTTTGAATGTTCACTTCAATTTTAGGGCCATGATGATTTAGGATAAATGTGGTAGGCGTTGTCACTTATATAGTAGCCATGCAGTTCCACTGTTTGAGCTTAACCCTGGGAAAAAATTAGACATTCCTTCTCTTTTATCTGCTTGTTTATTTACCAAATGGAACCAAGAGCTCATGGTGCTATTCAGATGGACTCTGGGTGTATTGGAATTCTATCTTGGTTTCTATGGTCTTTTCTTCTTCTTTTTTGCAATCAAGAGCTCATGATGCTATCCAGATGGACTTTGGGTGTGTGGGAGTTCTATCTTGTTTGCTTTGGTCTTTTCTTTACAGAATTAAGAGCTCATGGTGCTATCTAGATGGACTCTGGGTGCATAGGAGTTCTATCTTGGTTTCCTTTTTTTAGTTAATTTGGATGACAAAGTGGTATCTAGATGGTCAATATCTGGGTGCTTTTGGCTCTCTTTCTTTTCAAACAGGGAACATAGCTGAACCCAGATGGTCAATATTTGGGTGCACTAAGTTCTCTTTCTATTCAATCTCTCTACTCCTTTCAGTTATCAAGAGGTCATGGCAGTATCCAGATGGTATGTGATCTAGATGCATTGGACGCTCTTCAAAATTTCAAAAAATAAAAAAGGATGCAATGATGAC
Source organism: Thuja plicata (assembly GCA_018584345.1). Lineage (NCBI taxonomy): Eukaryota > Viridiplantae > Streptophyta > Pinopsida > Cupressales > Cupressaceae > Thuja > Thuja plicata. Next base: position 1,467,466 of record MU223595.1, on the reverse strand, counting down.
AAATATTGGAAACAAGGGTAGCGACTTGGGATACTCATCCTTTCTATCAATTCATATCTATCAAAAAGAAAAAAAATCTTTTATATCATTCCATATCTATTAGATGAATCTTAGAGAACATCTATCCAAACTAACTTCCTTCTAATTAGCACATACATTACTCAGATATTTTGTGCATAATAGATTGCATCCATTCCATTTAAGTACATCAGAAAAAATGAAAAAAAAAACATAGTAGCTCCATACATAGAAAATCATAAGTAACATGCATCCATAAGCATCTCATATAAACATGCATTTCATTTCCACCACCCTTCATAAAAATGTCAGTATCATAGGAAAAAGTAAATCATCCATCTACAAGTCTGCATAATAGAATCATATTACATGTACATTTCATCACCTAAACCAAATCATATAGAATCATACATATAGCGAGTAAACCAATGAACATCATATCAAATCACTAGCTGCATCTCATATAAATCAAAATATCTGAGTACAATGAATGGTTGCAAGTCTGAACAAAGGAAGATAATCAACATATATATATATGTGTGTGTGTGTGTGTTGAGATACAAAAATGGATAAAACTCAGAGTATATCAAATGAACATCACTACAAAAGGTACATGTACAAAAGAGGAAAGGTACAAAATCAATAGGTGCTACCCCTGTCCTCACCACCATGTGGACAAGGGAGTGGCATATTAGTAGCAGGTCTTTGTGAGGAAATAGGAGCACCAACACCACTACTCTATGACATCTGTGATCTCTGAACCCTACTAGATCTCTGAGAGGCTATATAACTGGGAACTCTCTGCTCCATAAGAACTGCACCCTCATAGTGGCACCTCTAGTACTCAATCTCTCTCTGAGCATCATGCCCAGATCTATAGTACCGGTCCAAAACATCTTGGTGAAAAGCATCCTATACACTGTCTATAAAATATCAGACCTTGGCTTGAGCTTATCACTCTCTAGCCTCCGTCGTAGTTGTGCTGGCCTCAGTTGTAGTCACTCTTACCTCCAAAGCAGTGACACGTGCAATAGAGGAAGCAAGTCCAGCTTGTAAATCTGAAATCTACTGTGTAAGTCTCTCTAGATTGGAAGGATCTACATCCATCTCTACCATGGAAAAATTCATATCCCCCTCCTCAGCTCTGTCACCCAATCCCTCATCTCCCCTCCCCCTCACCACCAAAGAATCATACTCACTCTCCGAAATCTCCCTAGTACTGCTACTTGTATTGCCACTACTAGTAGATGAGTTCGTACCTGCACTCTAAGTATCCAAGGCCTCAACATTTATATCCCCTATCTCAATATATACATCCTCTACAACCACCCTATTGGTTGTATTTCATGTTTTTGCTGGTTCTCTTAGTTTCTTGTCTTGCCCTCTGCAAAATTTCAGGTTTTCATGCTTAAATCTTACCAAAATTGAAAAAACCCTGCAAAACCCTAGTGACCAAGTGTTAAAACGATGCATTTGAAACCCTAGGTCATGTCTTATATTTCATCGTTACCTTTTTTTAGTCACTTAAGACATGTTCTTTAAGTTAGGTCGCCTAATCACGTTACCCAGAACGAATATGCTAAATGCTTTCCCGACTTCGCTTTTGCCTTATGTCGCGTAGTCTCGTTACAAAATGGAATATTCCTTCAGCTTCTTAAGACTTAGCGATATCTTATTAGTCAGGTAGCCATGAGATATCTATGTTATAAGCTTTATAAAGAATGGGACCCACTGCTCAGTCAGGTGATCATGAGAGAAGTCAAAAAGTCAAAGCAATGTTATCAGACTTCGCAGTTCACTTCATGTCACATTGTCGCTAGATCAGGCCATGGAAAACAGTTAAGTATTTCTTCAGTCATGTGGTCTCGAGATCAAATAGCCATTAAGGGATAACAGTCTAGACTACATGACTAACTATTTGATGTTAGTGATTTCCCTCAGTCGGGATGTCGCCAGAACAGGAGCGATGATTCAGCTTTCCAGTATGTATTAAGTGGACAAAAGAACAGATGACATCTGTCATAAGATAAGTGGTTGTCGGGAGGTTGCTAGAAGGAGAAAATGGATCAAGCGATAAAGAGACTAGGGTATTTTTGCCTTTAGTCGCAAGGTCTCCAGATAACTTAAGGGTATGTAAAAATATATGGCGATTACGCACCAATCGTTCGATGAAAGAATTAGAAGATCTGACGGTGGTGGTGATGTCTGGAGATAAAAGTGCCCCAGGGAAAAAGTCCTCCCAACTTGGCGATTAGGGTATGTCGCAAGGTCGCTCTAAATGGAATAAAGGCATGTGCTATATGTTGAGGTAAAGTTAAAGTTATTTCCTGACTTAGCGACTAAGGTTGTCGTGTGGTCTTGAGAAATAATATGAGCATCCAGCGACTTAGTGATAACTATGGAGATTAATGATAAACGGTTTGTCGCGAAGTCTGGAAAAGAATGATGAGTTAAAGATAACCCCATGCGACTTAGATTTCCACTATTGTCGCTTGATCACTAGATGGACTTGGGTCAGCCAAGGTAAAGAATGTGCATTGTCGCCAGGTCTGGAGATCAAACCATGGTTAAGGAAAAGTGCTCGTGACAAAGAGACTTCCTGCAGTCGCGAGGTTGCCAGATCTCGAGATCTAAAAGCAGTGCCAAGTGGATGACATGACAGAACGGATCTCTTGGCGGCCAATCAAATACTTGAATTTTGATTACTGTGCACAAAAGGTAGCTGAGATGTATGATAGAGGACGAATAAGAAGATGCCATGTCAGCTGTCTTAAACATTTTATGATTGCGCCAAGGATTCATAATTTGAAATTTGATTTCCTATCAACTTCGTGCAACTACGGCTAGGTTTTTGAAAGCTCACGGCATGGTAACTTAATGGCAGAACTGACATTTCTGAATTATGAGCTATGTACTCTGAATCGAAATGGCTATAAACAGATGATTGTGCATTCATTCTTGTTCACCGTGCTTTCAATTTTTCAGAGCTAAGTTGCTTATTTTTCAGTAAAGTGTGATATTCAGAGCAGTTGCAGTATATCCAAGGTGATCAGAAATTTATAAAGTTGCAGAGAATTGTGTTCAGGATAGATAGCTGATATTGAAGGATAGATTTGTTTCAATACCTGTTCAAACAAAGAATTTCAAGCTATCACAAAGATGAGTAGAGCTGTGAGCGTTGCTTCTACAAGTGGAGGCAGTGGTGAAGAGCAAAAAGGAAAACCTAGCTACTCAGATGAATTTCTCCAGCTGCTACCAGGTTCAACACATAATAGGAAGATTGATGCAGGTGTATTTAAAGATGACTTCATGATTATCAGAGATGCTGCAACCCTGGGCACAACATGTTATTCTCTTTTTACATACTTTTATAAAAATTCAGATAAGCCTATCCCTATTTCAAACCCTTGGACATCTGGTCTGGGTAGGTTATTAGTGTCTGATGTGTTCCTAGATGTTGACCTATTTTTGGACTTGGCAAATCATTATGATGCCCTTACAAAGACCATTAAGAGAGATGATGG
>MU223595.1:1388903-1433888 GCA_018584345.1 Thuja plicata | reverse complement strand
AGTTTAAATATTTGATTTAAACTATAGGAAATTGAATTTAATTGATTAAATAATGGTAAATAATCATTTAAAGGTTAATTAATTAAATAAAATTAATTATTTAATTAATTTTGAGAATTGGATTAGATGATTTGGGAAATGAATTTAGAAGAAAATAGATGATTAATTAATGATTAAGAAACCATTAATTAATAGATGAAAATTAGTGTTTTTAATGTAAAGTCGCAAGCCTGTCCATTTTAGGGTGTCTACACCTATCTAGAAGGTCCCCCTCCTCCTCTCGACACCTACCTTGATGGTCTCTGCTATTATTTCTTCCTGGTGATTAATGGACCTAGATCCATATGTGGAAGCACAAATCTGAATCTCATTTTTCTACCCTCCCTATAGCCACCCACCACCACCCATGTCATACCCATCATCTCCTCTATCATCTTGACCATGTCTCTAACCTCTATCCTGGGGAGGGAATTTACAATCTCTACCACCATCCCTACCACCCCAATGTCTACCATCTCTCTGAGATCCTCCTCTGCCTCTCACTGGTTCATCATCTATAGGATCATAATCTAGGGCATCTTCTATGCGAGATGCTACCTCATCCGATGTGGTGAACCAAGGAAATGGAAACTATAATAGATGTGCAAGATACACATCTATGCACCCAACATCTGCAACACCAAGAAGATAATCCCATCCAATTGCAACCATCTGACTAATATCTAGTTGTGCAGTCTCATATGCCAACAAGGCTCCCCACTGTGGCTCCTCATCATGAATCCAAGTCTAAGCTATCAAATCCTATGACATGCCCTAAATCTGGCCATACTACCTAAGGACACGAGTAATAATGAATCACTCAACAATATAATGGGTCCAACCATTCAAATATCTACTCTAGAAAAATAAGGAATATACCGCTTGTCTAAGGTCCACTCCTCACAATCTAAATAGGGTCTCCACTTGACTACTGTGATTTCATAAAAAATTGGTGTCAATATTGTAGCTTACCCAGATGGGGTTACTAGATGAATCCTGAATACATGTATATGTATGGCTCCTCTAGTTCTCTCTATCTATCTACAATCGGTCATGTCACTGGGATGTGCTTTAATGTCTGCGAGAAGAGATGACCATCTTCTCTAATGTCTCTACCTAGCTGCACATAAATCCATGTTTTCCTCTGTCAGGAATGAGTATACCTCTAATCAATCAAGAAAGATACATAAGTAATTGATCACAGTGATTGTACATGTTGTCCCAAGTCAGATAGAAGCAGACTATGGATGGATCTGCAAAGTATCTCCACGCAGAAGCAATTGCTATGGCAGAGTGTAATGCAAACCAAACCTCTCGACCCATCACTAGAATGCGCATAATCCACCACACATCCTCTTGGGTGACGATCATCTTGCTAGTTAGGAGATGAAAGGTGGTGTACTCTGAATGCAATCTCTCGATGAGAGAAGTTGACAACCCTCAATTTACCCTAATGTCAGGTAAATCTATCAATGATGTCAATCCAAGATGCCCTATAATTTGCAGCTCAGTGTCTGTCAATAAATGGGATAAGGAAAGGACTTATGAAGGATGAGGTCCTCGAAAAGGCACAACCTTCAAATCAATATATCAAGATACACTATTACAAGTTTACATCAGTATCCTAGCTAAAGTGACTACGGATAAAATCTAACAGTTAAGTTTTTTTTGGCCTTCAAAAAGTGGAAAATAGTCTAATTAAAAAAAACTAACTCCTATATAGAAAATGACACAATTTTTTCCTAGGTGTGATCTTACATACCAGATGTGATGTGTGATTTCACGGATGCGATGGGGAATCTGGGAAATGATCCTGAATTGATAGGATGTGACACGGGATATAGGGTGCGATCCTATTTTCACAGGACATGACTCATTCAAAGGATGGACAAAAATTGAGAAGAAATGATGCAATACTTCCTAACGGGAAATTATCTAGAATTTATAGGATGCGATTTGGAATTCTACAAGAAACTTGGATGCAACACAGGATTAACTAGATGTGATCCAGGATATGGGGTGTGATTCAAAACTAAAAGGCTCCTAACTATTGCAAAAATAAACAAAATAAAAAATAGAAAGTGTAAACAAGTAGGTATCGATGTACTCACCAGCTATGTGTAATGGGTCAGGTGCTGGTGTCTATGTGCTAGCTTGAATCGATGTCTCTCCATGGGGACCACCATCTTCTTCATAGAGCTCTAGATTTACTATGGATAAAAGTGAAAATGAATGGGTAAAATGTGAATTTTGAGACTTATATTGACCTTTTTGAGTTGTCTAGAAGCTCCAAAACTCTTCCTGGACTAGAAATATTCAATTTTTTTCATCTTAGATCTATCGAGAACAAAATCAAACATGTAGACAATGTTTTTAAAAACACTAAATTTTTTGCGATAGTCTCCAAAAATGTAGAATTGCTCTATATGTTCAGAAAATGATTCACAGGATTTATGCAATTAGTTGTCCAGGTCCTATATCAACAAATTGCACATTATTCATCAAAATATTAGTCTTACATCATTTTGCCAAACTCAAAATTTACATTTTCAAGTAGTCAACTTGGTAAAATTGTATTTTCTCTTAACACACTTTCACTTCATCACATCTTCTAATTGATTCTTTCTTGATCCAATCGATCTGTTCCATTGATCTATCATTCTACATAGGGATTTTCATCTGTTTCCTTCAATTTCATTCCCGTGGGGGCATGATCACACTTAAAATCAATCAAATTATTTCTCAAAAAGCAAAAAACTAACTTCATCATCAAAAAACTAGGGGCATGGACGTTTCCTTCGATCAAGATGGGATTGTTGGATAGAAGGATTCAGCGCTAAAAAATCCGTATATCTATGCCTACGAATTATTAGATCTTTATCAAGATCTTAACATCTTTATGCTGACCTTCATTCAATAAAGTTCAAAGTCAATATTATCAATTCTCATTCAATCAAGTTCACAATTGATACCACACATCTCTCAACAGCTTCATACTAACCTTCATTCAATCAAGTTTGGAGTCATTATTATCAATTCTTGTTTAATCAAGTTTAAAATTGATATCTTTAAGATCTCTATTTTATTAACCTTTTATTCGATCAAGTGCAAAGTTGATACTATCAGTCTTAGTTCAATCAAGTTTGAGACTAATCTCATCAGACATTTTAATCAATCAAGGGTGAAATTATCAAAACTTTCTAAAGTCAACATCAGACATTCTTTGAATTAACACGCTACTCGCACATCAATTCAAAGAGGGGCAAATGTAACCACCCTAATTTGGTCTACTCTAACCAGAGACCCTATTTTCCCTAAGTGTGATCATATCCCTAGTTATGTCAAGATAATTATTCAATTATTGACATAATTCATTAAGATCAATTTAATCTCCTAAAATCAAAGTGATTTCATCACTAACTTATATTAATTACATTGGCCTATTTAAATCAAATCAAAATAATTAAATACTTGGCTAAAGTAATTAATTAAAAGGAATTAAATAAATCTCCTAATTACAACTCCTCACTTACACATGGAAATTCAATCCATTATCCAATGAGAGTTAAATCACTTGGATCACTCAGATGGATCACCAAAGATCCAATTTCCACTTCTCTTCACAAATCAATCTCAACCACCCATTCCTCAAATTCTTCTATAAAAGGAATGAATTTTGAGCTCAATTGGCCCCTACTCTTAGTAATATTATGCTTCTCTAATTTTATAGAAACCTTAATGCATTCTTAGTTCATAATTTCATATAATTTCATAATCCTTCTTTGGTGCACTAAAATCAACTATGCATTACAATTTAGTTTGAATTCTCATTTAATCTTCCATTGTAAGCTTGTATGTGTCACTGATTTATGCATAATTTGAGGGAAATTATAGCATTTATCATACTCTAGTTAGATAGGAGAAATATGTCAGTTTTAGTGATTTCTATATGTTTTTCCTTCATTCTTTCATGTTTTGATCGCTAATATAATGACATATTGAAGTGTTGTGTTGCAGCTTGCAGGTCCAATAAATATACACAGAATACCTAGCTCAGTTAAGAATATGCTCAGTATACACTGTTTACTGTCCACTATTCCAACTCAGTGTATACAAAACTCTTCAGTTACTGCCTAGATAAACTTTGTTTGCTCTAGATATTTAATCCATAATAGATTTTTGTAACCACGATGATAATCAGAACAAGTTGACATCAATGAAAATACATTAACTAATTAATGTCTATCACCACATTAGTAACTCGGTTGTGTTAGCATTTTTTCTTGCAAATCTGAGAAGAACTCAAATCTACAACTCTCTCTAACCCAACAATAGATGAGTAAGGAAAAGGCTAATTTATGATGATTCAATCCTCCTACTTCGAGCTCCACAAACTTAGGCAGGTGTATCTATCTCTTGACTCACTACATCACATTGAACCTTACAGTGGATTAAGGATACTCATCCTTCTTCTCTTCAAGCTCAGAGACTCAGGCAAGCTAACCTATTGGATTCACTCTTTCAGTGAATCATGGGATGGATTCCTGCCCATCAAACTAGATCTGAAAACCATTTAATGCCCTTAAATCAAGAAGGAAAATGTTGATTTGAATGATTTTACTATAGTTCTGGTATAAAACCAGTGCCTAATCCATTGGGTATAGAGTCAAGTTGAACTGACATTCCCAAAGACTCACAACTTAATACATCTGAAACAAGTAAAATGCCTTACATATCACCTCTTTCATTACAAATACATGATCATCAGATCCATATATCCTTGACATTATTAGAAATTATCCAAGAATATTCACTCCTTCCTTGAAGGAAACTCAAGAATAATATCACAATCTAGCTTGTAGATGACAATCTCAAAATGCCTTACAAGTCCAGTTCATAAGAATTTCAGAAAATACACATAGACATCAAATGCTTGTAAAGAGATTTCAGATGTATTTCATTGGTAAAATATTGCTTCAATTTATACACATGACAAAATACTCTAAATTATAACACTAACTTAAGAAGAACTTGCATTAATGGAACCATGGAATGTAGAGGGTTTCTCCCAGAAGTTGGAAACTCTCAAAAATTGGAACCCTATACAAAGGAAGAAATCAAAATATATAGAAGAAAAAAACATCAGATTTCTCCTGAATTCAACACCTATCCTCCCTTCATAACCTCTTTACAAATATCTTCTCTTCTTCCCTCACTCAAATTTGATATGATTTGAAAAAAATATCTCCTTTGTTCTGGCCTTTGAAAATCCTCAAACTTCTCCCGTGGATGCACAGTTAAAGTTTGAAAATAAAAATATTTCAGCATCACATCACAATCCTCTATCTTTCATTCCCTATACCTGTGCAATTTTTAATACTTTATACTATATAATAACCTGTGCCTTTAATTGTATAGCTACATTAATTTACATTTCATTTTTCTTGCACCTTACATTTGCATTTTACATATTAATCTCTTAATTTCCACACTGCACTGCACTTTACCCTTATTTTTCTCCTTTTAGAACTAGACTACACTAGATCATGCCATGTGTCACCTCCTGATTGATCTGCAAGTCCACCTCAGCTCCTGCATCATCTTGCCCTTCCTAGCTCACCAGCTATCACACTGTCCCAAGTCAGCTAGGTGCGATCCCTTGAATAGTAACCTGCACACATCTTTGGGGTCCAAGGCATTGCACTAGCTGTATATCTTCTCTCTGATCATCACCTATCATTGATCTCCTACACCTTGGGATTTGTGTATGATCTTTTGCCTCCACCGCCACATCACCTCCCATGTCATCCACATGGGTCTCGCCAAAATCTATTATATTTGATGTCACCTACCCACCTAGCATGCATATTGAGGCACCTCCTGTGCGCAGGTGCCCAGAGCCTCTGATCTCTTTCTTCACAATTCTATGTAAGTGGTTTATCTTATAAACACTAAGAAATTCCTCCACCCCACCATTGTTAGATAATGTTTCACAAGTTTTTAAATTCCTCTATGTATGACCACCCAAAATTTATTATTTACCACCTCTAGCAATCACATTCACACCCCTAACCCTGCATTGACCAAGAGAATCTAGCTCTTCACTTCATTATAGATGGTGCATTGTTTCTAATGAACACTTGAAAGTCCTGTCTTCCCACGCATCTGGGATAAATGTCTTTGTATTTTTTTAAAGCTTTACCTACCTATGCATACAAAACACTTTTTTTACCAATTCAATGCATTCACTATGCATCCCATGTGTGCACGCTCACCAAGAGCTCCCGCTCTTTTATTCACATAGCTTACCATGCACTTTCACATATAAACCATTGAATATTTCATCATGTAGTGAATGTAGGATAATTCTCATGGTAATTTATTTTAAAAAAATCTTTCCCTACTCCATGCTCTGCGTAGCACCTCCATATGATGTGCATGCCTTTCAAAATGATGTGCAGACATTCCATGGTTTCTAGCGCAACACCTCTCTAATGAGTTTACACATACAACTTGCATTTACTTTGAAATGTTTTTAAGATTTTGTTTTATTTCCATGCACTTGCCTTTCTCCATATTTACTGTGCAGGCTATGCATGTGGAAAAGGTTGTAGAATTTCATTTTACACCTGCCAAATTGTATTGGCTTGAAGTTTTTAACACCTTCACACCATGCATGGGCTCCCTTTTCTATTTAGCATAGACTCTTTTTGAAATTACATCTATCAAACTGTATTTGCTTTAAAGTTTTCTAAAGTCTTTTTCACCATAAACTTGCGCAGTCTCTCCTCTGTATTTACTGTGCAAGCTATGCATTTTGTATTTATTTTAAAGCTTTTTAAAGTGTTTTCTCCTTCACGCTATCATTCACAAACAATATGAAACCTCTTTTGTGTTTGATAGTTTATTTCTCTTCTTTTAACTAGAGAATACATTCCTCCAAGTACGTGGTCCTTTGCTAAAGAACCTGGTTCTCCTTTAATATATCAGGCACAATCACTTTGTACTCCAGTGAAGCTAAAAATCTATATCTAGCAACTCCTTTGGCATGCTCACCTTCACATTGCACAGGTTGTTTGGGTTTCATTTACAATGCACAGGCTTTGGTTTAAAGTTTCTAAAGATTTTTTGTTTTATTGTAGGCCCTCCTCCTCCATTCACCTTTTAGATCATGATGGCAGGCTATGAAGCCACCTATCTTTGACGCATTTTCAAAACAATCTGTGTGTCCTATCTGTGCTTTCAAATTTTATTTTTTTGCATCTTTGATGATAATTGCACACTTTTTCACAACACAAATCATCCGTGGGCCATGCCATAAATATTGCAATGCTTGCCTTGTCCATTTTTTTCTTCCCATAAGGATTTGGGGTATTTTTATTACTAACACTAACATCCATACAAGTGGCTCTTCTGCCAACATCTTTAATGTCAATATGCTCGGTGCCCAATTCAAAGTGAAAAATTCACATGCCCAACTAATTCTTCTTCTTTTCAAAAGCTTCCAAACCTTTATATATGCTTACATTGTTTGCATTGATGTCCGATGAAAAATATTTCTCTAATGATTGATAGATTCCATACACTACTCTCATAGGCTAGATGTTGATGTATTATGCAACTTGGACCAAACAACATTGACTTGGCTGCCATTACAACTAACCTTTCATATTTCTACAAATTGCTCTCATTAATAGCATCTGGCCTCTAGAACTAGCTTTAAAAACTGACTAAATGACTCCTTGCAAGTATGAGGACTGGAAAACCCACTCTTCTAGAACATCTAAGCATGGTCACTAATTGGATTGACTTGAAAGAATTAGGGATACAATATAATAACATTCAAGATAAGCAATTTCAATTATTCTGTAACCGAACATGTCAACACACATGCAAACTGACTTAGGATTCACTTCTACAAAAATAGAAACCCATGCCTTGAGGCCCAACCACTGATCCTAGTGGTACACTTACATGCAATGATTATAGACCTATAATCTTTATTTCAAAACAAATATCATACACAAAGTTACAACCCTCTGAAATAACCACTCCAAAATTAATTATGTCGAACACTGGTGATTTGCAGAAATTGCTTTTGGATTTTCCTTCACAAACCCACCAAATGCACACCTCATGATCTAAAAACTTAGACATAGATTCACTTTCACATAGGGATTATGAAACTCCAACTAGCTCGCTCTGATGTTCAAGAGGTCAACCAACATTAATCTTCAAAGTTAGCGCATCAAAACTTTTTGAACTCAAACAGAGTGAAATTGTAGAAACTTGATTGTTGGGCAAAGTGATCAAATGGTTAGATCAAAAACTCTTCATTGACATATATTTCCATTTTTTCAATATGGGGGAACATTCAATTGATCATTTCCTTGAACTGGGTGCAACTTGTAAGACCTCAAAGTAGGCTACTTCATAATTCTATAATTTAGACTGTGAGAACAAGAATAAATTACAACCGGAAAGGCTATGCAAAACTTATCACATGAACTCACAGGTATTTGGAAATGGGTATAAAGGTTCACTTTCATTCCTAAAAAATGTTGGAACACTTCATAATGGCATGCATATCCATCTAGTCAAAGATGTAGACCTCCAAAGTATGTCACTTAATGACAACTGGAAACATACACAAGTACATAATTAGGAAATGACCTCCAAATGGATATCTCCAAAACACATCAAAACTAAAATCTGAGAGCTAAAACCACTATATTTTCTTAGTGACAAGTTCTAAACACACTCTCTAAGTGGTTTCTCATAAAAAATCATCAGGTCTCTTTTTACATGCATTCAAAGTAGGTCTTTTCAAAACTTTTAGGTGCAGTGACTTCTACCTTAGAGAAATTTTAACTTAGCCACTCTAAAACTTATCCAAAAGTTTTAGAGTTCCAATAGTAGCTCTGATTGGGGATGCATGCCCCATGCAGGCATGCAGAGAACTTAGTGATGACATGTAACTGATTGAATGTTTGATAATGTTAAGTTTAAGATAATGCAAGGCATTAAATCAGTTAATGGTTTGTATTGTCATTGATGTGAACTTGATATCATATGTACATATACATAATGCCAAATATTTCAAAGAATCAATGGAATAGAGATTATGCTTTCAATAATGCATAAAAGTCAAGTATTCACTAAGTGACAAACAACACCAACAGAGTGCACACCATCGGTAAAGGCAAAGAACAAAAGTCATAGTGATACTCGACGAGCAGAAGATAGTGTTGCCCGACGAACCAAAATCCAATGATGCCCGATGGATGGAGATCCTGAAGCTGACTGGATTCACACTGATAGAATTGGCAATTATCACTGATGACTAACTACAGATTTGACCGACAGAATAGAGATTTTAGAAAATGAAAAAATATCTAGCTGGTAGAGCTTAAGGATAGACTTAACTGGTTGTTTTATTTATTTTATTCGACCAGAGTTAAATAATTGATTTAAATAATATTTATACAGTTGGCAAGAAGATAACTATGAGATAAATCAAGAGTTAAAGGTTTAAATCAAATTGGCTAGATTTTTTTTCACGCCAAGAATCAATAATCAAGAATTAAGGAATATCATGTCTATATAAGAGACAAGCATAATTCATTTCTGAATCAATCACATACAGGGGAAGGGGAGTGAATAGAAAGAGGATGTTGAATAGAAATTGATGAAGGATAAATCATATAGTCCTTATCAATCAAGCTGAAAGAGAGCTAAAGAATTCTGTAGACACCAACAAACAGTGAAGCACAACATCATAGAGTACAAATAATTGAACTGATACATTAATCAGAGAGGTAATGTAATTGAATAGATCTAAAAATCTGCAATTCAAGTTGCATTAGAAATAGGTCATTATGTTTCATTTTAACCATTGAAGCATTAAGTCTCTTAACAGAGCAAGACTTAACAGTCTACTAAAATAGAGGTATATCCTAATAGATTGCCCAAAAGTTTATCATGAAGATAGCATTGAGTGCCCGATACCAACACACAGTCTAAGAAGGAGGCTGATGTAGTTAGGTAGCACCATATATGCTAGATACCTATTGTGCCCATAGAGGTTGATCAATATTGGTATCATATGCATGCCAGATATCAAGTGATAGACTCATATTAAAATCCTCTAACAAGGTCACACCTAACAGTGTGCTTGTAATCTTTAACAGGGTTGGCTCCTAACAAGGCTCACTTTAGAAGAGTGAAAACTTGGGGTACCGGTCCCAGTGGTTTTTCCCTTAATAGGGTTTCCACGTTAAAATCCTTGTGTTATGTGTGTATGGATTATTACTTTAATTATTTTACATTTCACATATGCATTTTTGGATTGATTGGTATACTCTGCATATTTACTGAGTATCAGTAAATAGTTTTACTACTTATCAATTATCAAGGAGAATAAGGTCAGAACAGGAAAACCAACAGACAGTTAATCATTTTAAGTATTTTATGGCATGCATCTTGTAGGGACTTAATAATCTGAGATGTATTTGATTAGTGGTTAAAGTTTAAAGGATAATTTTTGAGGCCACTGATTCACCCTCCCCTCTCAGTTATTACTAACAATTAGTATCAGAGCTTGTGTGCTTAGAAGAAAGGTTTCAAGACCTAAGTAAAGATCACAAGATGAATAGACGAGATGTGCCCAAGTTGAAAAAAGACAACTTTGCTTCATGGCAAAGAAGGATAAGACTCCACTTATCAGGTATTGGTAATGATGTTACTCAATACTTAGATACTAAATATGTGTTTCCTATAGGACTATTAACAGTAGATCAATTGAGAGTGAAGCATGAGCACAACTACATGGTCATAGAGCTTTCTTCCTCTCTCTCCGATGCTGAATTTGAAGATGTCAAATATTGCACAACTGCAAAGAAAATGTGGGACAGACTAAAGCTTGTACATGGAGGTGATATAAATGTTCTGAGAGCCAAAGCAGAAAGCCTTAGAGGAAAATTTGATGATCTCAGAATGAAAGGAGAAAACATCACACAATACAATAGAAGAATAAAAGAAGTAGTCAATGCTAGATGAGGTGTTGGAGGTACATTTGAAGAGGAGACAGTGGTAAGTAAAATCTTAAGAACCTTATTGCCTGTGTATGTTATTAGAGTTTCTTCTATTCAAGAAATGAGAGCAGTAGCAAAAAATACAGTTACTCTTCATAGTTTAATTGGTAGACTAATTTCATTTGAGATGAATAACTTTGACAATAGTGTCTTACCAAGTTTAGAGTCTACATTTAAGTCTTCTATGAAAATAAGCAAATCTAATCATAGATGCTCATCTAGAAGGGACAGTGAAAGTGAAAGTGAAGAAGAAGATCTAGATGAAATAGAAGCACTTATGGCTAGAAGAATACAAATAGGCAAAGTTAAATACAAAGGAAAGTTACCACTTGTATTCTTTAATTGTAAAGAGATTAGACACTTTGCTGCAAGATGTCCTAATAGAAGAGAAGATGACAAAAGTAATGACAGATCTTTTGAGAAGAAATCTGACAGAGGTGATACCAAAGATTATAGGTTACTGACAATCAGAAAGAAAGGATTACCAAGACTACAAGGATAAAGGAAAAAAGGCTAGCTACCTAGCTGCTTGCAAAAATAAAGATACTAACTCCGAACCTGATGATGACATCGAGATGGTATTTGTAGCTGTGAAGGATGATTTAGATGAAGATGAAAGATATAAAGAAACTACACTCATATCTAAGGTTAGTAAGAATTCCATCTGGATTATAGATAGTGGTTGCACTCACCATATGACCAGTGACAAAGAAAAGTTTAACACTTTTGAATATTATAATGGTGGTACAGTAAGAATGGGAAATGATACACCTTGTCCAGTTGAAGGTAAAGGAACAATAATGCTTAATAACCTGATTAAATGTGAAAATGCTTATTGGGTAAAAGGTTTGAATTATAATCTTTTGAACATTTATTAGCTAAATAATTCAGGTCACAAAGTAGCATTTGAAAACAAGAAGGAAAAGATCTTAAATGAATTAGGAAAATTGATTAGTACCGGTGAATAGACTAAAGGTAACTTATTCAATCTGAATGATACTAACACCACTTGCTTAATGACTAGAAATGAAGATATATGGTTGTGGCACAAAATATTGTGTCATGTGAATTTTGACAACATGATGAAAATAAGCAGAAGAAGAAGTGTAAGAGGCTTACCGACGATGACAAAGCCAGACAACATCATGTGCAAAAAATGTCAAAAAGGTAAAATGACAAAGTCTAGTTTCAAAAGTAAAACCCATACATCTGATGATATTCTAGAATTAGTCCATACTAATTCATGTGGACCTATGAGGACAAAGAGCTATTATGGAGATAGATATTTTATTCTTTTTGTTGATGATTACTCTAGAATGATGACAATTATGTTTCTAAAAGAAAAATCTAAAGAATTCAAGATGTTTAAATGGTATAAGACTATGGTAGAAAAACAAAGTGGTAAGGATCTAAAATGTTTAAGATTAGATAGAGGAGGAGAATTTATATCAGGTGAATTCACTAATTTTTGTAATAAGCATGGTATAAAAAGACAGGTTTCTGCACTAAGGAGACCACATCAAAATGGGATTGCTGAGAGAAGGAATGGGTCAATAGTTGATTGTGCAAGAACACTGATGATAGAAAAGGACATCACCCAAATCTTCTAGAGGGAAGTTGTCAGTACTGCTTTTTATACACTTAACAGAGTACAATTGAAGAAGGACACAAAGAAGACACCTTATGAGCTATGGTATGGTAAAACAACCAATGTAAGTTACTTCAAAATATTTGGTAGTCAATGTTATGTCTTAAAAGATGATAAAAATGGAAAGTTTGATGGAAAAAGTGATGAAGGTATTTTTCTGGGGTAATCTACCAAGAGCAAAGCTTTTAAATGTCTAATCAAGGCTCCTAACAAAATAGTTGAAAGTGAAAATGTGAAGATTGTTGAATTTGCAAAAAAGAATGAGCTAGAAAGCACAAAAGAATCATAAGACTACAACAAGTTTGTATATTGTGAAGAACCCATAAATCTACCCGAGCAACAGTACTTAATTCTAGAATAACAAAATGTTGCAACCGACGGTCAGAATGTTGTTATTGACGATCATGATAATGATCAAGATAATGTGCAAGGTAATGAAGATCAAGATGATACACAAATATTTATACCTATACTTGGAAGATATGTAATAAGGAACCATCCAGAGTACCAGAACATAGGAGATAAGAAAGCTGGTACAAGAACAAGAAGTAAGTCTTTAAACTCAAATTGCTTAATTTGTGAGCTTGAACCAAAATCTATCAATGTTGCACTAGATAATGAAGAATGGATAAGTGCTATGAATGATGAGATTGAGTAGATTGAGAAGAAAAAAACATGGTCACTTGTGCCAAGACCAGATGACAAAAATGTCATCAGTACAAAATAGATATTCAGGAATAAGTTGAACAAGAATGAAGAAGTCACAAGGAACAAAGCAAGACTAGTATGCAAGGGGTATGCACAAGAGGAAGGTATAGAATATGGAGAAACCTTTGCACCCATTACTAGGCTAGAAGGAGTAAGAATACTACTTTCTTATGCTGCATACAAAGGATTCAAAGTATATCAAATGGATATCAAGTCAGCATTCCTAAATGGAATACTTGAAGAAGAGGTATACATTGAGAAACTAGAAGGGTTTGTAGATCCAAACAAGAGGAACATGGTATGTAGACTTCACAAAGCCTTGTGTGGATTAAAACAAGCTCCCAGAGCCTGGTATGAATGACTTCATTCCTATCTAATAAGTATTGGAGTCATAAGGACTAGTGAAAACAATAATGTTTATTTAAAACAAGATACTGATGCTAACACTTTTATGGCTGAAATATTTATTGATGACATCATATTTGGAGGCAATGATATACTATGTAAGTCATTTTCTGATGAGATGAGAAAAGAGTTTGAGATGTCTATGTTTGGAGAGATCAAGTTCTTTCTTGGTCTACAGATCATTCAACAAAGTGAAGGTATTTTCATTACATAATCCAAATACATCAATGAGGTCTTGAAAATATTCAAGATGGAAGATTTCAAACCTGTTGGAACACTGATGGCTACTGGATGCAAATTAACAAAGGAAGACAAGACAATAGAGGTAAATCACACTTTGTATAGATCAATGATAGGAAAACTCTTGTATGTTGTACACACTAGACTAGATATTGCACATGCAGTAGGAATTGTTGCTCAATTTTCTGCTAACTTTAGGGAATCACATATGACTACTGTGAAGAGAATTCTAAGATATCTGAAGAATACTGAGGAATTTGGCTTATGGTATAGAAGAGAAGGAAAATTTGAACTTAAGGTGTTTACCAATGCTGATTGGGCTAGAAGTCTTGATGACTAGAAGAGCACAACTGGAGGAGCATTCTTTATGGGTGACAGACTTGTCACATAGATTAGCAAGAAGCAAGGATGCATATAACAGTCTACTGTAGAATTTGAATATGTTGCTGCTGCTGCAAACTGCTCAAATATTGCATGGATCAAACAATTGCTAGAAGGTATACATATGAAGATCTCAGAACCAGTGACTATCTATTGTGATAACACCAGTGCAATAAACATTTCCAAGAATCCAGTCATGTATTCCAAGAAAAAACACATTGCAATCAAGTATCATTACTTAAGAGAACAAGTTCAAGAAAAAGAGGTGATACTTGAGTATGTGCAATCTAAAGAACAATTGGCTGATAACTTTACCAAGCCACTGCCCAAGGATACATTTGAGTACCTGAGAAAGAGACTAGGGGTCAAACCCTTGTCTACTAGTTAGTAAAGGACTGAAGGTTGCATCAGCCCATATATTATCATAATATCATTCATGTTGAAGCAAGCAAAAAAATGAACTTCAAAGCTACATCTATATACAGAAAGGTATATATCAGAACCAGATCATATTGTTGTATTGTTGATGGATAAGGGAAATTCAAGGAATATATTATGGATCGAGAGAAAAGATCACTTGACATTAATGTTAGATATCTGTGAGATATTTGTTTGGCATTGTTGTCAAAGGGAGAAAAAGTTTCTATATTATCACAGTCTTCAAAAAAAGAAGGAAGATTATCTATTATCACATTAATCCAAACATGGAGAGATCATATCCATAGGGAGAGTTGCTGACATCAAAGAACAAGAAAAGTCAAAAGAGAGATATTGACACAAGGGAAGAACATAACACATTAGTACAAGAAACATAGAAAGTTGTAAGAATCAAATCTAAGCTAACACAGAGCTTACCGACGGTCAGACATTTTTATCGGTTATCAAAACAAACTGTTTGGTAATTTTATGAAGCTCAACAATTGCATTTCATATTGTGTTAGAAATAGTATAGTGTGATAATATAGTATGTTTCCATCAATTCCAAAGGGAGAGATTGATGACATGTAACTGATTGAATGTTTGATAATGTTAAGTTGAAGATAATGGAAGGCATTAAATCAGTTAATGGTTTGTATTATCATTGATGTCAACTTGATATCATCTGTACAGTCATATACATAATGCCAAAGACTTCAGAGAATCAAAGGAATAGAGATTATGCTTCCAGCAATGCATAAAAGTCAAGTATTAACTAAGTGACAGACAACACCGACGGAGTGCACACCATCGGTAAAGGCAAAGAACAAAAGTCATAGTGATACCCGACAAGCAGAAGACAGTATTTCCCGATGAAGAAAAATCCAATGATGCCCGACGGATAGAGATCCCAAAGCTGACCAGAGTCACACCTACAGAACTGGCAGTTATCACTGACGACTAACTGCAGAGTTGACCAATAGAACAGAGAGTTCAAAAAATGAAAAAATATCTAGCTAGTAGAGCTTAAGGATAGACTTAAATAGTTTTTTTAATTTGTTTTATTCGACCAGAGTTAAGTAATTGATTTAAAGAAGATTTGTATAGTTGGAAAGAAGATAACTATGAGATAAATCAAGAGTTAAAGCTTTAAATCAAATTGGTTGGATTGTTTTTCACACCAAGAATCAAGAATCAAGAATTAAGGAAAATCATGTCTATATAAGAGAAAAGTATAATTAATTTCCATAATCAATCACATACACGGGAAGGGGAGTTAATAGAAAGAGGATGCTAAAGAGAAACTGATTAAGGATAAATTCATACAGTCCTGATCAATCAAGCTGAAAGAGAGCTAAAGAATTCTATAGACACCGACAAACAGTGAAGCACAACATCACAAAGAAGAAAGTGTGGAGCACAAAGAATTGAATTGATACATTGATCAGAGAGGTAATGTACTTAAATAGATCTGAAAATCTAAAATTCAAGTTACATTAGAAATAGGTCATTGTGTTTTAGTTTAACCATTGAAGCATTAAGTCTCTTAAAAAAGTAGGACTTAATAGTCTACTAAAATAGAGGTATATCCTAATAGATTTCCAAAAAGTTTATCATGAAGATAGAATTGAGTGCCTGATACCAACACATAGTCTAAGAAGGAGGCTGATGCAGTTAGGTAGCACCAGATATGCCAGATACCTATTGTGCCCATAGAGGTTGATCAATATTGGTATCATATACATGCCAAATATCAAGTGATAGACTCATATTAAAATCATTTAACAAGGTCACACCTAAAAGTGTTTTTGTAACCTTTACTATGGGTGGCTCCTAATAGGGCTCACATCAAAAGAGTGAAAATTTGGGGTACCGGTCCCAATGGTTTTTACCTTAACAGGGTTTCCACATTAAAATCCATATGTTATGTGTGTATGGTTTATTACTTTAATTATTTTACATTTCACATATGCATTTCTAGATTGATTGGCATACTTTTCATATTTACTGAGTATCAGTGAATAGTTTTATTGCTTATCGGTTATTAAGGAGAATAAGGTCAGAAAAGGAAAACCAACAGATAGTTAATTATTATAAGTATTTCATGGCATACATCTTGTAGGGACTTAATAATCTGAGATGTATTTTATTGGTGGTTAAAGTTTAAAGAATAATTTTTGAGGCCACTGATTCACCCCCCCCTCAGTTATTACTAACACTTATAATCTCATGGTAGAGTAGACTATTCACAAAAACAAATTAGACTATCTCTCTTCTATTTTCTTCCCAAAACAAGGCTCCTTATTAAAACTAAACACCACAAAAAAGAAAGAAAAGCAACTGTATGAACATATACAAATTATCCAAAAATGTCTTCAAGCCCTTTCACAACTGAAATTAGCACTTGCCTCTATCAAAAATCTGATTCTCATCTCCATGTATCAGAGGTAAACTGAAATGATTACTTCCATTCACTTGATCAAATACACTACTATATATCTTCAACATATCATATAAAAAATAATCAACATATTCACCATCATTTGGCAACACCAAGTCATCAAACCACTATTAATGTTGATCATTATGTGACATCAAAATATCACACCCTTTACTACTACTAACCAGCCAAGAAGACAAGCATTCTATCTTCATCACATAGCTCAGAATATGCTGACTTACATCAACATATGCTTGGATATCAAAGAAAAATTTCTCATATTCGACCTCATATGTGTCATGCAAACATTCATGGGAAACATGATGAACCATAACCTCTGATTTCATACTTAGTTCACCATGAGAAACTACATCCATTTTCATGTTACAAGAATTTTCAAGATCAACATTAGAAAGGATTGATCATAACAGAAGGGAGCTAAATCAAAAATTTCATCCTTGTCACCACAATCACATGTTTCATAATCTGATACAACATTCAAATCATCTGGATTCTTAATGGTTTCTTCATATAAAGGATTAGAAATCATATGAAAACCATTCTCAAAAGTATTATCGAAGACCGCTGGCTATATACGCTAAATGTGGCCTTCTTATTTAGCCATACACTTCAACATGGTCATTGTTCATCAGTCACATACAAGAATAAATATGGATTTATTCATCTTGCATGCTTGTATGATTTGACATGTTGCCTCCTATCCAGACGAGGTTTTTGAATAGCTCTCATAATTGAGAATCCAACAACCTAGACCATTACTAGAACAGAGGATTTAAGAAAATATGAAAATGCAAAGCTATGAGAGAGCTTAGTTTATTCTAGATATAAATGTGCAAGCTAGATTAATCTACGAAATGAATTCAAGATTAATCTAATAAATAAGCATGAAATTAAGCTATGAAATGAACATGATAGTAAACTAGAAATAAGATTAATCTAAGAATGCTTGAAAGAAGCTAAAGTACACATGATTAATCTTAGAAAATGATATTAGTCTATTGCATGAAAACTATTGAATTGAAAATATAGTAGGGATTCAATGAAACAATTAATTCTCTCCCTTGAATGAGAACAAGAGAGTTATTTTATAGACCTAGAGTCCATTCAGAATAGAAATTTTCCTTTGAGAGAAACAGTTAACTTATTGAAATCCAGTTGAGAATAGCAAGTTTCTTTTGAGAGAAACAATCAACTGTTGTATTTTTGAGTGAGTGAGGGAGTTAACTGATTTGTTGCTCTTTTCAATCTTAGTCAACTCAAAGTTTCCATTTCTGAACTGAAGTGAGGATTTTGGAGAGAATATTTAATTAAATAAATAGAATATGACCTCATAACTATATTTTCTCAATCATTTGAACAATTAAATTCAATTATTGAAATGAGGATATTTATTTAATAATTAAATATTATTTAATTCCTTTTTAAGTGTCTTAGCTAAAAGGGTGAATTTAATTTAATTAAAGTGCTAGGACTTTGTAATTAAATTAATTCAATCATAGGGTATATTTAGCCAATTGATATTTAGGAATTAAATACAATATGTGATTAATATAGATTTAAAATTTTCTGCATTTGACACTTAGGTCGAGTAGAGTCAGTCAAAACTTAGAATTACCTAGTACAATAGGACTTTGATGAATCAGAAGGTTGATTAATGCAACAAAATTGGTTAGGGTTGCATGATGCCAATTTTGGGGTGTTACATTTTTCCCCTCTTTGAATTGATGTGCGAGTGGCACATTGATTCAAAGAATAGTCTGAATGTTTGAAGCATAGAAGAATAGTTGAAATTGATTTCAAGAATTGATGATGTAAATATTTCAAAGCTATCTCTAGAATAGAGCTTAACTCTCTAAAGTCTAGGTTTAATTGCCGAGACACCAGTCAAGTTGAGTTTTTGAGGGTCATCTCTAGAGTGAAGTTTGATTCTTGATAATCCGGGTTAGATTTCCCCAATACCTAATAGATTATCACTTTTCAAAAGACTGTCCCTAGAACGAGGCTCAATATTTAGGAGTCAGGGTTAGATTGCCCCCAGTACCTAGCAGTGAGATTTCAAGAACCATCTTCAAAATTAATCTTGACTCTCAAGAATCCGAGTTAGATTGCCTAGACACCTAATAGATGGTATTTTGAGAACCATCTCCAGAACGAAGCTTGACTCTCAGGAATCCGGGTTAGATCACCCAGACACCTAATAGATGAGATTTCAAGGACCATCTCCATATTGAATCTTAACTCTCAGGAATCTAGGTTAGATTTCCCAGACACCTAATAGATGAGATTTCAAGAATCATCTCCAGAATGAAGCTTGATCCTCAGGAATCTAGGTTAGATCACCCAAACACATAATAGATGAGATTTTGAGAACCATCTCCAGAATGAATCTTGACTCTCAGGAATCTGGGTTAGATCACCTAGACACCTAATAGATGAGATGTCAAGGACCATCTCCAAAGTGAAGCTTGACTCTCAGGATTCTGGGTTAGATTGCCTAGACACCTAATAGATGAGATTTCAAGAATCATCTCCAGAACAAAGCTTGATCCTCAGGAATCTAGGTTAGATCACCCAGACACCTAATAGATTGAAATCATATTAGATTGATTAAGATAGATTAAAATTGATTCAATGATGTGATCATCTTGCCCCCTCAGGAGAGAAATTGAAAGATGACACATCATAATGGTGATTGAGAGTGAGAAATCATAGATAGATGTTGAATTAGAGGTCAAGAAGAACTCAGAATAGATTATGGAAGAGTCTAGAAGATTTAGGAGCAAGTTCGAGCGATTTTGAGGTCTGGTTGACCAAGTTTGACTAAGGTTGACCAGAGTTGACTAGATTTTACTATTGATGAAAAGTTCAAATATTTTGAGAAAATGTTGATTAGATAAAATTATGACAAGAAAGCAATGTTAGGAAGTCGACTGCATAAGCATTCGATCGCGCCAGTCCCAAAAAATTTTAAATGCAATTTTGAGCTATATAGGAGTGTCAGATTTTGATTTTGATTTTGATCTTGAAAATGGAACACTTTTGAAAATTATATTCTAGTTCAAAGAATTTGGAATTGAAAAGTGAGAGTGAGGATCAAACACTTGGGAAGTACTAATGAAGCCAGAATGTTGAAGAAGAACCCCTCATCACACAAATCAAGGAGAACACAATGAAGTGAACACCAAAATGTTATCTAGAATGCAAGTCTAGAATGAACGTGCAATCTTATAATAGATGCAAATGAAAGTGAAATCATATGCAAGATGCAATGAAAGTACAATCCTATACTAGATGCAATCCCTAGGATGTGGTTGTTGGACCCATTGGATAGTTATCATCATAGAGCATTTTTGGAACATCGTAGTCGATATAATCCTTACTAGTGCCACTGCAACCATAAGGATATGAATATGAATTTCTTCAGATTAGATATGGGAAATGAACATAAGCATCAACGCACAAAAGACAAGATGACCTGAACATTGTTTCTAGTTTGATATAGTAAGATTACACCAGTAAAACAAAGAAGATAGATAACAGTCAATGAGATAGTTTCAACCTCACCTTGGCGTACAAATAAACAAGATCGAGAGATGTGAGGTTGTTCCACCTTAATGTAGAAGCTCTTATCACATACACCCTGATTATTTGACATTGTTGGATCATCAGAACCACACCCATAAGAAATAGACAAAGGAAAGATCAATGAAATCAATGAGAACAAGCAACATACAAATAGAAGTTCAGCATACTTCAGCCAGTTTCAAAGTTTTTGAATATGTATGTGTATAGGGGTGTTGAAAAACACCGTTTTGCTTGTGAGTTCTTTGTGTTTGATTTTTATCGATAGATTTTGTTCATGTGTGAAATATCCAATGTGTTTTTAAAAACATAGATGCAGCCAAAGATAGTGTTAAAAAACACTATTGAGTGTGGTATTGAAAAACACCTGTTTGTGTCAGTAGAGTGTTTTCCTTTAGAACTGATAAGATTATTGACTAAAGATGCGATAAAATTTTAGAACCTATGCCCCTAGTAGATGATTGACTTGATGCATGGTGTGAGGACAAATCCAATTTGATTTCCACTAGACTATGACTCTGAATGCGTTTCAAGTCAGGGGAGTTCTGTAGAAGAACCCAAGCATCACGAAAGTGACCAAAAGCTATATACAGACTAAGGCAAAGAATGCCAAGACCAAGTATCATTAGATAGAGAGTTTGAGTATAAATCCAACTATAATGGATTGATGTCAAATGAAAATATGTGTTATTGTGAGCAATATCAATAGTACGTTGACAGTAGATAGACACAGTGAGAACCACTTGTGACTGATGCAAGAGATATTCTTGAGTAAAGAGATCATAGTAATAGCTAGGCATCAACAGGCAGACACTGTGAGAACCATTGGTGACTGATGTGAGGGAGATTCTCAAGGAGAGAGATCTCAATAATAGCTAGGCATCAACAAGAAGACACAGTGAGAACAATCGGTGACTGATGCGAGGGACATTCTCTAGGAGAGAGATCTCAGTATAAGAAAAGCGACAATAGGAAGACATAGTAAGAACCACTAGTGACTGTTGTGAAATAGATCCCAAAATGTGATAGAACAGTGCCCCTAGACTAGGAGGGTCACCCCTAGAGTATGACCAGTTTCAATTGAGTTTTCGAGGGTCATCTTCGTAACAAATCTTGACTCTCAAGAATCTGGGTTAGATTTCCCCGATACCTAATAGATTATCACCTTTCAAAAGACTATCCCCAGAATAAGGCTCAATCCTCAGGAGTCAGGGTTAGATTGCCCTGAAACCTGTTCATTGAAAGATAGTCAATGAAGATATTTTGGTTGATGTATCAAAGTGCCTATTTCTAGGTTTTCACCAAGATGATCATTTTTTCAAGAATTTTTATGATTTTTAGATTTTTTTAGGCCATTTTGCAATTTTTTAGAATTTTTAGATTGCTCAATCTCAAGAAAGATCATATTGGTTTTCCCCCAATGTCTAGAAAGGTGTAGGACATTGTAGATGGATTATAAAATTGATGGATGAAACGAATAGACAATGATGGATGAAGAGGGTGAATGTGACCCTCAAGGATAGTCTCCTCAAGATTACCCAAGCTAGGGAAAAATGAATATAGAAATGTAGGCTCATGGAGCGGTGCTGGATAGCATATAGGATGATGACCAGATGTCATGAAATCATGTGGTCCAAAATAATGGACATGTCAAGAGAGTTTTGAGAAACTATTTTTCAATTTTGATCAAGATCAAGGTGTCAATTTTGGATAGGATATAGCAATGATCAGGATAAAGGGGTGATGGAGGTATAAGTGCATGTTTGGATTATGGAAGGAATGCGTAGAGATAGGGAAGATAGGCTTGGGATAAGAAAGATCATGATAGGTTATCATGGATGAGAGAAAGTGAATAGGCTGATGGAAAGGATAATGAATGTCAGGATGCATGATGCTCATGGATAGGTTCAACCTTGTCAAGATCAATAGAAGGAACATGGCTACTCGCGGACTTGCTCGATGTAAGATATGATAGATAGGATGAAATAGAAGGAAATTACCCCTAAGTGAAGAGTGAAAGTAGGAGGAATTACACATGACGCCTGTTTGCCAGGTTTTCATCATGGTACTTATCCAAGGTGCCACAAGAAGTGGTTTTCACCATAGGATGGATTTATTTATCTTTACTTTTGCTACCAAGGTGCCTATTTACCAGGTTTTCACCGAGGCACTTTTTTTTGTACTTTTGATTTTATGGAGGAACTTAAGCTTGTTTCTCTTTAGATAGTGCTCCTTTGAAAGATATGCTTATGATAGGCCAAGGCTGCTAAAATTATGCTCAAAGATGCTGATAGGGTGATGACAAAGAAGATTGATATGGAGGATAAGGGAGAGGATAGCCAAGAATTTATGCAATGGACTGGATGAGAGGAATAGTAGGAATGTGAGGACCCAATATGGAAGGATAGCAGGTAGGGGTAGGATATTGGGTGTGGTAGTGAGAGTTTTGTGTAGGCAAGATCAACATCGATACACATCTTGAAGGATGGTGGAATGATAGAGGAAAAGTGTGTGAAATGGATTTAGGTTTTCATATGGATCTTGGTACATGAGGACCCAAAATGAATGAAGATGTATTTGAAACAATGGATTTTGGGACATTAGGACCCAAAATAGGTTTAGGAGATGAAAAATGTTTGAAAGGAGATGGATTGGAAGCCTTTGGAAGCTTGGATGCCAATTCTAATTTTTCCTTTTTTTCAAGTCTTTTAAGAGAGACTTGGGAATCCACATAACTTTTGATTTTATTTTTGTATCCAAGTCCTTTGGAAGAGACTTGGGAATCCACATAGATTTTGATTTTCCTTTGTTTTTGGATGATTTAGAACGCAATGCATCCATGATGGATTTAGGATCCCATATTTTCTTTGATATTATTCTTTTCTCAGTGGACCTTTGCAGTCTCTTTGTAGTCACATGTCGATTAGATGGGACATAGTGATCTTCATATGTAACTGGATTCTTGTATTTCTAATTTCTTTGTTGCACATCCATATTGCTTCCAAAAGACTTGGGAATTATGGATGAATAGGGCCAATATGACTGGTGCATATGGATGGGTTGATAAGGAGAGTTCAAGGATGTATGTCTTTACTGATCTTGATAGGAGATAGGATAAGTGGATGACAAACTAGTAGTCATAGGCATATTGGATGGAGGGATATAAGGACCCAATATAGATGGAAGGTTTGATGATTTTAGCTTCGGAATATTAGGACCACGAATGGACTTCGAGGATGGTGAAGGAAAACAATTATGTTTGAAAGGAGGGATATAAGGCGTGGAAGGGATATCAACATCTTTAGAGTGAGCTACATGACCAAGGCTCTTCTCTTTAGAGTTCATCTTTATATCAATAGGAGCATGAGTATCTTTGATAGGAGCATCTAAATCTTGATTGGATTTATTGTTATGGGAGGGATTTAGAGGAATGATGGTTTCTAGATATGGAAGAGCATGACAAGGGGATGATGGGATGCTCTAATCTTGAAAAGGATCTTTAGGTGGTGTACAAAGGGTACCTGTCTCTTGATTTTCAATAAGCCCATTAGAGATGCTAGAAAGGATATCTTGATGTTGCTTAGGAGATAGAGGGATATATTTTTGGAAGACATGGAAGGGGATGAGGGGATCATCCTTAGAATCTAGGGACATGTGACTTTGGTCAACCATTGGATAATGATGGATGGTGTCTTGATCTTGATCATTACTGATATTTTTTTCTTCACACTTTGGATTATCACCTTGACATGGAGCCACTTCTAAGGATGAGGTAGGAGTGTTGTATTTCATGAAGGATTATTGACACGTTGATGGAGAATCCTTTGGAATAGGCATGATAAGCGTTGAAGCACATGGAATATTTAGGTCTATTATCTTTGAAGCCTATGAAAGCCCTACATCTGTATGCTGATTAGCTTGGATCTCTTTTAGAGGTAGTCCTTAAGGGTAGACATAGTCAACATTAGGCTTAGTTCTTGATAGAGATGGTGTGTTTGGTTGTGAAGCTTTAGGAGATGGAGGAATGGTGGAAGAAGTAGATGTGATATGTGAACTATTGCTAGACAAGTATTCTTGATATTGATCATGCTCGAGATTAGTATCTTCACTAGATGAGTCATTAGGATTTTCTACTTTGATTATTCCATCATCTATGAGATCTTGGATTTTATGTTTCAAATCCATGCAAGATGAAGTTTTATGCTTGTTATGTCAATGATATGCACAATAGGGACTCAAGAATCAGAATCCACATGATGTAGCTTGAGGCAATGTGATGAGATTATGCTCAAGAAGTGCTTCCAATGCTGATGTATAAGATTGTCCTAAAGGAGTAAAGACTCTCTCTAAAGGATAATTAGACACTTATTGGTGTGAAATATCTTTCTTTTGTGGATAGAAAAGGATTTCATCTAATGTTGTCATAGTTTCCTCTACATTCTCTTGATCAAAGATGGGATTGTCATAAAACTATTCTTGATCAAAGATGGGATTGGCATACCAAGATTTATCCATGTTAGAAGGAAGTGTGGAGATGTGAGAATCATGATCAAATAGAAAAGGAAAGGTTGATCTTAATGAGGATTCATCGGATGAAGTATCCTTTTCCTTCTTTTTCAATTCATGGAGTTCAGACTTCAAAGATTCAAGTTGTTTTGATAAAGTTTCCATAAGAATATCTACTTTGCTTTTAGACATTGTAAGATTGTCTTGATGGATCCATTAATTGACTGACAGGTGCTGAAGTGATATCTAAAGTGTTGATTAAGTCCAAGACCAAAGGAAAAAGGAGATAATGTCCAACTAAGATAGAGATATCAATGACTCTGATCTTGAGTCAAGGTTGATGCACCTTCTTTCACAACTCAGGATAAGGATAGCGCAGACATAGATGATAAGTTTGAAATAGATAATGGGTCACTTGGATTAGTACAACAAAGTTAGATTTCAAGATAAAAAGTGAGTTAGACTGTCAATAAATTGCAATCAAAGATAGATAAGTAGTGATGTTGATGAAAACATAGATTTGTGAAAATTCAGATAGAACCTTCACAATAGAATATAGAATTGGATAGCAAGTTGATAGATTTTTGGCATTTTGATAGTAGATGCAGAAACTTGGACAAGAGTTGATAGTTTAACACCTAAGAGTGTAGATTTGGAATCGTTTGAGCATTTTGATGTTTGTTTTGATGCTTCAACCATGCAAGACACATCAAGTAGAATGTTTGTTGTAAAAAGAATAACAGACACACCACAATCCTAGGTAAACCAGGGAAATATCTATTGAATTCCCACTTGAACTAAAGTTTAGCCACACCTACTCATAGCAGACAACTTAGAATCTTGGAGGCACGGGCTCCTCCTTATAGTACACTCACTTCTCAAGCACACCAAGCTTCGAATCCCAAAGGTAATGACTTCCCAAGGGACTGTTGTCTCTACTAAAAGTTGTGAAAGTGTGGGACATCTTAGTCAGTCTCTAACCTTCTGTGCCAATAGATAGAGGGTTTTGGTCCCTAGAACAAGGTTTTTAGTAAGGGGATCTGTTCAGGTGGTTATACTTGTGGCAGATAAGCTCTGTTATGAAGGCCTCCCAGCCTATGCAAGTTGCGTTCTATAGGTTTTTATGCACCACAAGGGTACTAAGGGAGATCTTCCCAGTATAACACAATCAACACCTATTCACTATGACACTAATCACAATGAATTTTTTTATATATCAGTTCGGAAGGGCTTGGCTTTAGCCTATTACCGGTTGGGCAATCCACTCTTACCGGTTCTGTTAAATCTCTCAGGAGGTAGCCACACTAAATAATTTGTATGGATTTCTCTTTCACCCAAGATCTGCGAAGGTGAGGGGAGAGGATATATCCATGCAATTCCTTGGGATTACAAAAACTTAGAAGACACTTCAAACACAATAAGAAAATGACAAAAATGTTTCTAGATTTTTGATCATCCCAAAAGGGTGAGAGCATAGTTTCCTAATATTATTGCCATCCCTAAAACTAGATAGAATTTTATTTTAAAAAGTCATGCATGTGCATTCCTATTTTAATAAAACAAAAACAAAATGCAAGCACAATGTTTAGCATTCTAACGATCAAGGAAACTTGCAAGATGATTCGTTAGTAGTCTATGTTTTAGTCTTCTTTTTCAACATCCTGCAAATAATTGTTAGACTTTAATCAACAAGATAAGCCAAAAAACAACAAAGCCCAAAACTTGTTAGCATTAGAAAAAATTAGAAACTCATAAATTTGATTGCATATTCAAAAACTAGATGAAAAATCACGCACTTTCAAATAAATTGCATACAAAAAGGTTACCATATGAGCACATACGAGGCTCTAGAAGCTACAAAATGAGGGATTAGGTAGGTACAGTCATCAAAAAGTGCAGTTTTCAAGAAATCCAGCAAGCAAAAATAGAAATAAATCCACCACTATGATCGTTACAAAATTCTACCCCAAATAAAAAAAATGCTCAAAAAAAGGAGTTAATACAACCAAGTTATAGCATTTTAAAATTAGGACACAAAACCAAAATTGCATATGGAGAGGGGTAAGAAATGTCAAAGTTCTGATGACATCATCTTTTTAAGAGGTTAAAATTGATGGTCTTATGGCTGTCAAAAAATCCAATAACCATGTCAGATGATGGCTTGACGACCGTCAATTTTAAACAAAATCTACTGATCAAAAAGTGGTGGAATGATGACAATTGGGTGGCGAAGGAGCTTGATCTGAGCCTGGAAGCTGTGTTAGGGTGGAGGTGAAGGGTTTGGGTGGTGGCGATTGAGAAGGGCTATTTGCGTAGAGGGATGTAGGCGGCGGAGGGCTGAGGGGTTACGCAGTGCGGAGAGGTGGAGGTGGGGAGAGGTGAGCAGAAGAGTAGTTGTGCAGGCGAAGGGTTTTATTAAGCAGGGCATTGGTGGGGCAGAACAAGAGGTGGGCAGAAGACATTGGGTGGTTGAGTAGTGGGTGCAGCATGGGCGGAGGTCAAGAGGAGGGTTTAGGGGAGGCAGAGTAGGGAGAAGTGGTGAGCGGGTGGGAGGCTGTTAAGGTGGGTTGGGAGTTAGGGTTTTGTGGAAGGGAGTGGCGGGAGGCATTAGGGATTGGACTGTGCTGCAAAGGGAGGCAAAGTGATGAAAAGTGGAGGAGGTTGGATGTTTGGTGGGGGGAAGAAGTGGTTGTGAGGGAATGGTGCGGGGCTGCTATGCGTAGGAGAAGTGGTGGGGGATAAGAGAAGACCTGCGTGGATGGGAGTAGTGGGAGGAGAATGGGTGTGGGATTTAGTGTAGTTAGGATATTAATCCCACATTCATGCTGCACAAGGATATGCATGCATTTTAATACAAAGTATGCCACTTATATAACAAAATGAAGCTGAGGAGTTGTGCATGGGCTCTGAGGCCAAGGGGCAAGATTTGGACTGCAAGATTTGTAAGTCCAATAAAAAGTGCATGCCGGGTAGATTAGTAGAAATTTGGGATTGAAGCTAGACCTACACTACCCATACTTTTATTTCTAAAATAAAATTCAACATTCTTTCTTGGTCTATGTGCAGACAGGAAAATTGTCTCAGTTTGATTAGAGATGGTCATACGGCCTCTGTTTGAAAAAAAATTGCCACAAAATCAATATTGGGTGAATATGGGCATATTTATAGTTGTTTCGAACTAAAATGACGACCCAGACATGATGACGGGCTCAGATTGAGCTCAAAATGAATGTATAAAATGACAGAAAATAGAATTGATAGCAAATGTAAAGTATGAGGCCAGAAATTGATTTTTTTTACCCCACGGTGAGCGCCAGAAATGTATATGCTAAATGTGGCCTTCTTATTTAGCCATACACTTAAACATAGTCATTTTTCACCATTCACATACAAGAATGAATATGGATTTATTCATCTTGCATGCCTATATGATTCGACCTGTTTCCTCCTATCTAGATGGGGTTTTTTAATAGCTCTTAGAATCAAGAAACCAACAACCTAGACCATTACTAGAATGAAGGATTTAAGAAAATATGCAAATGCAAAGCTAAGAGAGAGATTAGTTTATTCTATAAATGAATGTGTAAGCTAGATTAATCTACCAAATGAATGCAAGATTAATCTAAGAAATAAGCATGAAATTAAGCTATGAAAAGAACATGATAGTAAGCTAGAAATAAGATTAATCTAAGAATTCTTGAAAGAAGCTAAACTAGACATGATTAATCTTAGAAAATGATATTAGTCTATTTCATGAAAACTATTGAATTGAAAATGCAGCAGTGATTCTATGCATGCAACAATGAATTCTCTCCCTTGAATGAGAACAAGAGAGTTCTTTTATAGACCTAGAGTCTGTTCAGAATAGAAAGTTTCCTTTGAGAGAAATAGTTAACTTATTGAAATCCTGTTGAGAATAGCAAGTTTCTTTTGAGAGAAACAATCAACTGTTGTCTTTTTTAGTGAGTGAGGTAGTTAATTGATTTGTTGCTCTTTTGAATCTCAGGCAACTCAAAGTCTCCGTTTCTGAACTGAAGTGAGGATTTTGGAGAGAATATTTAATTAAATAAATAGAATATGACCTCATAAATGTATTTTCTCAATCATTTGAACAATTAAATTAAATTATTGAAATGAGGATATTTATTTAATAATTAAATACTATTTAATTCCTTTTTAAGTGTTTTAGCTAAAAGGGTGAATTTAATTTAATTAAAGTGATAGGACTTTGTAATTAAATTAATTCAATCATAGGGTTTATTTAGCCAATTGATATTTAGGAATTAAATACAATATGTGATTATTACAGATTTAGGATTTTTTGCATTTAACACTTAGGTCGAGTAGAGTCAGTCAAAACTTAGAATAGCCTAGTACAATAGGACTTTGATGATTTAGAAGGTTGATTAATGCAAAAAAATTGGTTAGGGTTACATGATGCCAATTTTGGGGTGTTACACTGGCTGATCCATATCTATTTCATCATCAAATAGTGGATTAAAAACTTCATTAAATCCACCATCAATTTAAATATTACAGCTATTATCAAGGAGGGAAAAATCAGAATCAAAATCATTACTATTTGAACAACCATCATGACTATGAATTTGAGAAGATTAACAACTATATTTATGATTTTCAGAAAGAAAATCCTCATAGATTTTAACAAAACTTGCAAGGTTTCTTTGACCACTTTGAGACTCAACCTTCTCAAATAAACACATTGGATTAAGAATACCTTGTTGATGAGAAAACTGAGAAGGGACATAATCCGCTATATAAAAAGGGACTTGTGTTAGGAAAACATGTACACAATCACTTGCAACACTTGACAAGTTATCATCCTCTTCACAAGTCTTCCTATAAACCATCACCTTATCCACAAAAAGATCAGGGCCATTCTGGCACCATGAATCCTCTTCCTTTATCAATTCCTCAAAAATATCTTCTTGGACATCCCCATGTGACAAAAGCATGGATTGATTAAAATCTTCCTTATTGGAAATAAGGAGTGAAACGTCATGACTCATGTTTATTTGTGCAAAGGAATGACCATAGAAAATGACATCTTCATCATAGTCATCCTCTTGTTGTTAACCAAAGTCTTCCTTAAATTGAGACAAGAAATTTGCATCACTGTGCTGAAAAGAAGAAAAATCTACAGACTGAAAGGAACAATTATCAACTAAATATTCATCTTCATCATCTTGTTTTTCATTGACTTCATCATCAACATAATAGTCTGCATTATCAGTAGCATAATCAAATTTAGCTTCATCATCATAATAGCTAGATTCAACATCACTAGATTTAGCATCATCAGCATAACTAGATTCACTATCATCTACATTTTCAAGTTCGTATTTCTCAATTGAATCTATCCATTCTATAGTATGCTTAATTTATTCTTCTTTAAGGGATACTGACCAATTTATTGATTCAGGCACACAAAGTTCTAAAAACAAATCAATCCATGTTAATTCTAGAAACTCAATGTCTTTTATAAGCTTATCAACTGCATTACAAAACCTTATATAAAACAAATAGTATGCTTCTTTATTTCTTTCCCCTATCTCATATCTTAAGATCAATATGCATTTCTATTGGGTTCTTTTATTTATCAATGAAATTGTTACCAATTTAGTTTGCATACTAAAATTGATGGGTTGACACTTCTTTTACATTGAATTAAGGATTGAATAGGTTTTGTTCTAAGTTGTAGAATTGATTGAATTTAGAAGATAAAGTACACATGCAGTATAAAAATTGTAAACATTAAAAAATTGCATAAAGGTACACCTCTTTAACACTACTATTCAGCTAATGAAGTTGAAATACATTGCTTTTGCATTCATGTTAACACTGATATTGTACTCTAAGTATTGATCAGATTCAAAATTTCAAATTCATAATTGATCATTACATTGTGCATTCAAACTGAATGTAGTAAACAAGTATTCCTTCATGGTTACATCTTTCATATTGAGAACTTAGAGAACATGTGAAATTCTAAAAGTAAGATAGAAGAATAATAAGGTTTAGGGGTCCATGCATTGCCTTTAAGAGGTCTTCTACATGTTGGAGTTGATTAACTATATCATATGAATCTTCATGTCTTTGGCCTTATCTCTGTTTTTTATGCATCCTAAGTCTTCTTCTGGTCCTGACCTACATCATGGAGAGAGAAAATAGTTAGATCCAAATTGGATCTAAGCAATGCATAGATAACCAAAACAACATACTATAATCAAATTTTCAGAACTATCAGTATGTAATAAATGCATCAACATTATAAAATTAGTATGCATCTACATCAACTGAATAAAAGTATCAAAGGGACATAGCTCCATGAAACCTTTTATTGTATATAGTTATCATTTTTCATTATTCAGGAGTTTCTATTTGTAAAACCAGAAAGCTAGATTAAAGGGATTTAATTCTTGTAGCTAAGAAACCTTTTTCATAACATTAGTCTATTAAGATAGTAAACACAACCAGTCAACCAAGATTCATGCATGAATTTCATTTCACATGACACACACACAAACATTGATAGGTTGATTTTGTCCACTAACTTAACATATTTATTTGATGATGTCTGCAAGTAAGACAAGCAAAATTATATTCAAATGTAGAAAGAAACATGATCTATGAATTCACTAGTTGCAGATGATAAAGAGAAATGCAGTGAAGTGTCATGAGCCTATGCTTGAACCTCACAAGATGCATTACATGCAATACAAGGAAGCTGAGAGTTCAAAAAGTTCAGGAATGAGAGGATGAAAATGAAGGAGATATAGTTCATAATTTTGGGTACAAGATGTTAGCTTGTTGTTACAAGATAATGTCACTGATACAAAGATAAAGAATGCAACAATACTACTGGTAGATGTATGTGAAATGAAAGGTGGATGCATAAAATTGCAAAAAAGATGATCTAATGCTATGAGGAGATGCAAAAAAAAAGATGGATTACAAATGAGAGTTGTGCAACTAAAAATGAAAATCTACATGTTTAAAGGTCAAGCTTAGTTTCACATTATTACTCATGAGAGTCATGAGCCTGAGCTCGAACTTCATGGGTAATTCCTTCATAAAAGATGCAGACAAACATACAGTGTTCTCCCAACTCAATAAAGAGTGACATGTTTCTAATTTAAAATGCTGGTGTTTGAGCATTAGTCACTGTCAAAATAAAACAAAGGACACAACATATAACAAAAATACAAACATTTAGCAAGTACAATGTCGACATCATGCATAAAGAGTGGCACAGTTTCAAAAAAGTAAGGCCACATTCAAACATATAAGTTATATGGGTGCATATGGAGGCTGAGTTCAACAAAGAAGCCTGAGTTCATCTCTTAGTTACAATATAAAATGCTTGTATGGATGCATTATTAAGTACAAATTTATCAAACATTCATGCATACAGACTGGAGCCGACAAAGAAGCCCAAGATTCATGTCAAAACTCAGCTTTCAAAGTCACAACAGACAGTAAGTAGGATGGTTCTAGCAGAGGGAAATCATATACCCAAGTCAAAATAACCCTAGACAACATGTATGGTGGAGATAATAGCATAAACAATGAATATCCTAGAAATCAAGGCAACAAATCATTGAAAGCAGCAACTGGAGTGATCTTGAGTGTGCAAAAATCATGAAATACAATGATATATTCAACTAAAAATGCAAAGAGAAGAGAAGATTAACTTATCTCTAAATCATATATAGAGAAGTGGTAGTTTTGAAGCCCAAGATCATGGAGAGATGCTAGGAAAGTTCCATATATTATGGCTAAAAGATTCAACTCCAGTTAAAGAGCCCGCGGTATAGAGATGAACCAAGCTCAAGTGTCATAAACAGTAAGACTCTCAAGTAACATGCATGGAGCCTGAGCTTTGTAAAGAAATGATTTCATAAAGAGCACCATACTTTATGGCATGAAACACCAGTTTGAAAGAAGAGCCTGAGCTCTTTAACTTCTATTGTAGCAACCATTTCCATTTCAAGCTTGAGCTTCATCCTCAAAAAATGAATGCACATTTGTAGTAGCTCACAGAAATGCAGAAGAAGTTCCATTTTTCATGGCATAAGAATCCAAGTTCCAGGCAAATCCTGCAGGTATAGAGAGTTATAACTCTCTCAAAACTTCACACTATTATCCACTATATGGAGAACCTGAGTTCAACTGAGGTTTCTAACTTCTAGCTCACGCATCAAACATGGAGAAGTCCTAAAGAATGCCATATTCTTAGCATGGTGGCACAAATAGCTAGGGATTTCAAAAACCATAACATCTCTCATAAACAACAGATTTACAAAGTGAAATAACTAAAAACAATGCTTGTTCCAAGTTTGATAGAATTTGAGGTCCATCGAGTACAGAAGGAGTTAGTGCCTTGCTAACTGCAGTGCCACGATAACCTCTCCAAGTGCCACGATAGAGAGGGGGATATTTTTGCATTGATATTGATCATGTTGACCTTAGGCATGGTTAGTTATATGCTATGGTGTTGATGTTTAACATGGGTTAGGGTTCATATGTTTTGGGGGTTGGGTTATATGGTATTGTTTAGTTTTGGGGTTATAGTTTTATATGTTGGTTATGTAGTAAGATGTAGATTTTAAATGCAAACACTAGGGGATTGATTTTTATATTGGTGGAGAGGTTTGGTGATATATTTTATAAAAGATGTAACTCAAAAGATATCAGCATTAGAGCGCTAGATTTTGGGCATGTATTATGCCTTAGAATTAGGGATTTAGTTGATTTTGAGGCTATTTTGTAGGGCTTTTGGAGGGAGTTAGATTTTCAAAATTGGCCTTGAGGGACAATATAGTTGAACCTCTTTATTTGTTTTAGGGGTTTATAATTTAGGAGGAAGAATGCATTAGTGAACACTTGGTTCCTTTGCACTTTTTCTTACATTTTGCAGCCATCAGTTCATGTTAGACACAGATTATGTCCAAGTGAGTGCATATATTCCTTGGCATTTTTTGTACTTTCTCATGTAACTATTTTACAAATTTTAAGGAGAATAAAGCTTGCCCTATTTTTCATACATCTTTCTAAGTTTTTCTATCAATCCTTTCAAGTTTCTACATTGAAGTGTAAAGTATTTTACAGTATAGATTATTGAATCATTCTAAATTTCTATTCTAGGTTGTGGAGTGTAAACCTTTTGCAGAATATGCATGTTTGTTGGCAGAATTGTCCCTAATTGTGGTACAGACCCTAGTAGTTGAATTTAAGTCAGCCTATGCATTAAATATTGAATGTTTTTTGCAGAAATCATTAGTGTATGTCCTATGGAAGTTAGTTTGAAATTATGAGAAGTCTGGATCCATTTGGTGTATCACCCTCTTAGTTAGTTTATTTAGTTTCAGTTATTCTCTTCCCTTTTCCCAAAACTAAAAAAAAATCAGTCATAGGTGATATTCCAAATCCAATAGGAACTGGCCTAGAATTCAAAGATTTGTTCTCTCTCCCATCAATGAGAATGTTTCCATGTTTCAATAGGATAACTAGATTTCACATCAAGCTAAAGGCACAATCCTGATTGACAATGGTTTTTAGCACATCTTGTGGGACACGAACTATTTTACAGTTCTAAAGAGCTTTATATCTATTGGTGTTTTGGTGTGAACAAT
Source organism: Thuja plicata (assembly GCA_018584345.1). Lineage (NCBI taxonomy): Eukaryota > Viridiplantae > Streptophyta > Pinopsida > Cupressales > Cupressaceae > Thuja > Thuja plicata. The sequence continues at coordinate 1,398,752 of MU223595.1, read as the reverse complement.
GGTATTTTAGCCTTTGGAGGCAAGATCCAAACATACACCTGGCAGCTCTATAGAAAAAATCTACCGGTTTCAAAAGATCAAGTGCTGGTATTTTTCAAATCATTTTATATATTTAGATCTCCAGCCTATTACATGTGAATTGCCTCACAATAGGTGCTTAGTAATCGTGCCCAAAGCCTCTCTTAGGAATAGTTTATTCAATCTAAGGATCACTTCTCCCACCATGAGCTGCACTTAGTTTGTCAACCCAGGGACGTATACTTGAAATAGTACGACACAGTATGTGCACTAAGTTCCTTAAGGAGCCATTCTACTTATGCTACAGGAAATTAAAATACATGAAAGGAATCTATACTAGGGCTGCAAGAAGGGAAACACACTTATTCCTTACTAAAATGAATGCTACAACTTGCAAACTCTACTTCAATCTAATCTTTCAACCTAGAGCATTCACTATAGCTATCCTTGCAGGTGCTGCAGGAACATTCACAAAGTACAATGCTATAGGAAGAAACTATAATCTTATATCTAGAATACTGGAAATGCATAAAGTAAATCTATTCTACTTCTACTCTAATCCACCTTCCAAGTGGGCCCCCTTGGTTGGCTTATGCTAATCTATGAATATAGACTATGAACCAAGAGTTATTTCATTATCTTTCAAAACTGATTACATGAGAATAAGACATGAAACTAAAAATGAACTTGTTGTGCAAGATACAATTAGAAAATTGTATTCCTTTCAAAAATCCAAACTTCCAAACAAGCAGTCTCCTCCCTATAAATAGAGGATTGACTTCTTTATTCCAAAACAAAAAAGGAACTAACTAACTAAAACTGTGCCAAAGAAAGAGAGTAGAAAGTGCAATGGCCCACGACATGCACAATGAAGTCTGGATGATCAAGTCAACATGCTTTTAATATGGATGGAATATATCAAAGCTACATTTATATATCTCTAAAATAGTGGCTCCTGATTTGTGGCAGCTGTGTCTTCTGATGCCAAGATGGCTTATCCGCTTGAAGCTGGTCTTTACGTCCTCCTTCAATGTTGTCGACTGTGCCCAATGACTCCTACTTCCTGGAAAGATTAGTTAATATGAAAAAGATATTCATGCAAGCAGCTTATCAAATTAATCCACATGTTAGAACACACATTCTGATTATTATATGAAATACAACAACATATATATAATATTGGCATAATATGACATATCTATTCCACCCTTGGCTTAATGGTTCTTTCTGTACTTAACAAAAGTTCAACTAACTAAAAGTTCACAATTGTTCTGATAATACTTGAAAACAGAGTGCAAGGATTAAAATAACAAAGACAGTAAAACCAGCTCATCAACATGAATAGAAATGTCACATTATTATGGGCAGCAAGAAAACCCACCACCGTATTATGAAAGAAATGACCATGAAGTTTCTAATCAGCCATATCATTTTAAGGGTGCTACCAATTTTGTTCAGAATGATTTTGCAAGTGCTAATTATTAGCATGTTTCACCTATTTGTGAGCCTCTCATTCCTTTGCACATCTTGTATAAATTAGATTTTAATGGAATAAGGGATCAGGTTATGGCTCTTGGTCAAATTCTTGTTGACCTTGATGTAGGTTTGAAGGGAGATCCATCTCTTTCCTTCCACAAGGATGAGTTTGGATATCAAGAGTTACAACTCCTTTTGTGGGGTTTGGCTGCCCAGATGCAAGAAAATAAAGATCAACAAGGATTTGATGTGCAGATAGAAGATTCAGTCTATCGAATCTTTTTAATTTACATGTTGATATGGAGTTTGAAATATTCTGAGGATAAAACAACAATAAAGCAGCATATGTAGATTCAAGCAAAGGAGCAGTTTGATGCCAACCAAAGATAATATGATCAAGCTCTTGCAGAAGAAAAGAAGAAGCTGGAAGCATAGAAGAAAGTTCATGAGAAAGAGTTAGAAGAACAAAGAAAATTAATAGGGGTCATTTTTTTTACAGGTGTCTAATAGCGTCTTCAAAATAGTCTCAAGAGGCTCTCCCAAAGGAGTGAATGTTCTTTGAGGTTTGGAGGTCCATGGCCGACCCTTGCTATTATCATTGTTTACTTTGGGTATGGGGGTTGTTATATTGACATCTTTGATTTCTTTCATGTTGTTAGTCAGATTGAACACCTCATATTTAGAATTAACATTAGAGGCATCTACTACTCTATCATTGACAACATTTTTGTTTCACTTCCACCATTTAGGTTTGGAGTTGGAGTTGTTAGATTTGTTTTCACTTTGAAGAGTGATATCCCCCTTTTTAACCATGACTTCTTTGATATGGAGGGCTTTCTTGATCATCCTATCGAAGCTAGGGGAGTCTTGCATTTGTAATGTGTATTTTAACTCAGGTACCAAGTTATTGACAAAGATTTCCATCTTTTCAGATTCAGGAGTAGCTCATGAATACTATGCAAAGATTTTCCTCCAACTTTGTAGAAAGTGTGTAAAGGATTCTCCAATGTTTTCTTTAGTGTTGCCTAGATCCATCATAGTCACATAGTGTTGTATGTTATAGGAGTAATGTTGGATAAATTTTTGAATTAAATCCTCAAAATTTTTTACCTTAGGTGTAAGTTTTGAGAACCACTCCATGGCATTGCCTCCTAGACTTCCAGGAAAATCTGCATGAGGTAAGTAGGTTCATGCATGTACTCTATGCTAAGAGCACAAAATTCTCTAACATGGTCATGTGGATCGATCTCTCCTGTATACTTTTCATATTTTGGCATTTCTATGTTGGGAGGGAATGGAACCATAGTGATACTCTTGTCGAAAGGAAATGGACAAATGGAGTCCACAGAGTATTTTGTCTTGGGTTTAGCCTTCTCTTTCTTGAGAGTCACAAGCTTTGTTTGCATCAAGGTGAGTTTTTTGGTGAGAATAGATATAGGAGTGGGCACCTCCTTTTCCTTTAGTTGTTCCACATCTTAATCCTTGGGTAACTTTACACCAGTGGACGCTAGATGGAGAAAGTATTTTTCTTTATCTTTGTCAATCATCCTTTCCATTATCTTTTGGAACTTGATGCTTTTTTTGAGTTTATTGTACTCTTCTTCAGTGATGTCTTCCTCACTGCCTGATTCAAATATAGGATGGTCAAATGTGGGTTCTTCTTCTTCATCGATATCTTCATGCTTTTGGTTTTTTCTATTGTCATATTCATCAAAAGCCTCACTCCATCCGTGAGTGGACCTATCCATTTCTGGAGAGTCTAGATCAAGTAGGGAACTATGAGATGTTTCTCCCTGAAAGTGTAGTGATTTAGCAAGTACTCTTGATCCTTTAGATGTGTACTTTTTGCATCTTGTGTTAACCATGTGGTTGTACCTCAACTTTGTCAAAGTTTCCCAATAGTGTCAGTTAGTATCTCGAATCATTCAAGTGAGTGTGTCTAGGTAGAAGTATCATTTGTATTTTGGTGGAAGTAAATGCTTCCAGCATCAAAGGGTTAGAATGCCCAAATACTGAGCTAGGATTCAAGTTTTTTTGAAAAGCAGATAGACCACACATATTGAGACTGATTGTGAGAAACTGATAGGATATGCAAGGTAGACATCTAAAAAAGTGTGTTGACATAGCAATAGGGAGACCAAAAAAGACAACAGGGAAAGACTAAAGAGCCAAAAGGGTACCCAAATCTACTCATTTTTCTTGAGGAACTATTCTGCAAGTGGCCACTGTCCTAGATGTGAGCTCCTAGATGTGAGCCAGGAAATATAGTATGTGAGCTTCTGATGACTTGAGATGCGAGCTTTAACCCTAGATGCGATGATGTGTTTACCATATGCGAGCCAAGATACTAGATATGATCCAAGATATTAAATACAAGCCAGGAAATCTGGGATGCAAGTTTCTGATGTCCCTGTCAGATCTTGTCAGTTTTTAAAATTTTGTTTTGAAAGTGCATGAAGTTTGTTTGATTGTAGATTGCATTCTGAGAACTGTTAGTGGTGAAAAACACATGTGTATACAAAGGATTGAAGTTTGTTGCTTGTTTTGAAGGATTTTATCTTGTCAGTGATCTTTCAGATACATCAAGCATATTTGCATTGTTAGGGGAACAAACATATCCTTATGCCCTATTTTCTAGGTGGAGGATGAAAATCTTTTCTTGTTGACTTAGGTACACACTCAAATGCTAATCAGAATATAGTCATCACCAAGCACGCAATAGCTCCAGTCATGATGTTGTATTAGCCAACTCCAAACGCAAGTGAGGACACAATATGACAAGTGTCTTGGGGCAATTAATTTTTACCTTGCACAAGGATTATCACCCTTTCAGAGATGAATTAGGTAGTTTATCTACAAATTTCATTATTTATGATGGGGCAATATATTCAAAACTGTCTCCCATAGAATTGCACAAGGAAAAATTGAGGCACATAGCCCTATGAGTACTCAAATATGTGTAGTCTTGTAAGCAAGATTCAAGCGGCTCCGCTCTACACATATCCAAGCATGTTCAAGAAATGATGTCAAAATTCTGAGAAAAAAACTGGCTCTGTCTTCTAAGGCTTTGGCCTATGAGGAAGTAATTATTTATAGTGAGTTGGAAGGGTTGGCATAAAACATTTCCTCACTTGGGTCACTCCTGGGAGTTTTTTTCCTCAACCAGCAGGCCCTCTATTGTTAAATAATCATATAAAGGATTGGCGAGCATAGGATGTCTAGATTTTAGATTCTTCCAAAGAAGAAGAGCATACTCTCCTAATCCATGCCATTTTCTCCCAAAAAACTCTAGTCAAGGGATCATTCCCTCAAGCTATGTTGATCTTGATTTAGATATTCATAAGTTAATGAAAATAGGATGCGTGAAAGAAAATTTTTTTTGTTCAAATATCTGTAATGTTTAAATGATTTGCTTGTTCAATTTCAGATCCCAAAATGAATTAAATGATGTAACTTGTTCAATTATCCCACAAGATTTAGCGAATTGCTTGTTCAATTACTGATTCCAAAAATGAATTGAAGTGTGAGTTTTTTTGTCCAATTATCCCCAAATTCCTTTACAAGTGGTAAACGAACGTCTAATTTTCTAATTTTCCTTAATGGAAAATAGCATAATAATCTAGTCAATTTAACAAATATTGAGAAAAATTTTTAAGTTTTGAAAAATCTTTGTAAATGGTTAGTATTGAAATCAGTTCAAAAACACCTACAAACACACACATTAGCCAAGTCTCTTTACTTCCTTATCAACAACCTGCAAGCACTCGTTAGGCTGTCAAAAGATCAAATCAACAAATGGTTAAAGTGTTAGGGGTTAGGCAATGAAGTTGAAAAAAATTTCAACCAGATGTGATCCTAGAAATACGGGATACGATGGAACAATCCAGATACGAGCCTCTACTACCAGATACAATAGAGTGTCTACCAGATGCGAGCCTATACCAAAAATGACCCAGGAAATCCTGGATGCAAGCTTCAATTTCTGCGGTGCGATGGTGTATCCTAGATGCGAGCTTCAACTACCAGAAATGACTCTGGACCTGAAATTTGGGAGGATAAATTAGTGAAAATAGAGTTAAAATGAGGCAAAATCCAAAGTCGAGCCCCATGATGGGCGCCAGAAATGTGTGTGTGAAATAGTGCACCTATTACCTGCGACACAACACTTCAATAGATCATTATATTAGTGAAAATAAGGTTAGTAAAGCATGGAAATCCATGAAAAATTGATCTATTGCTTTCTAACTAGGAGTGGTGTGAAAAACAATATAATAGCCCTCTAATTATTCCTTTTCTAGTGACATATACAACCTAACAAGAAAGATTCTATTTAAAAATAAGAAAGATATCTAAATAACATGCATTATAGTTCTAGAAATCAAGATTATAACAATGCATAATCATGGAAACTAAAATGAAACATGAATCTATATAAATCCTAATAGCATAACAATACATTTTCAATCTAAAATTCAGGCTTATTTAAGCTCAAAAACTCCTTCTATTTATAGAAGAAATGAGGAGAGAGAGGAGGACAAGCTTCATTAATGGAGTTGTAAAACCCATTAATGAGGTGTAAGAGGAATAAATTCCAAAGGCATTGAAGAGGCATGGGATTGAGTAATCTCCATTAATAAGACATTAATGGGAGCCTTTAAGAAGCATGGAAAGGGTGTAAGAGGTAAGCTTGAGAAGGTGGAATTTAGAGGGAGTCAAACTTGAGAAAGTTGTCTTTCTCAAGTGGGTTGAGTTCCTAATCACATTTTAGGAATGTGACATCATTAGGAGGTGGGTTAGAATGGGATTAGAATTAGGATTAGATTTAGCATGAGGTGAATAGGCTAGGATGGGTTTGAACCCAGGGTCAAGGTGGTTGAGATAGGTTAGGTTGGGGTTTAGGGGAATATTAATAAAATGAATTATATTTAATATATTTATTCAAAAATAGGAATATTAATTATTTAAGCTTTTTATTGCTTTAGACAATTAATTAGGACTATAGCCAATTAATTAGATTAATTTAGGCTAGAAGATATGCTTTGCAAATGATTTAATATAAATAGGAATTTATTTAATTCCTTTTAAATTAATTACCTTAGCCATGTATTGGTTTGAAATTTTTTGATTTAAATTGATTTGATTTGATTGGCTTAGGTGATTAATAAAATTTAGTGATTAGATCACTTAGGAGATTAAATTTGATTTAAATGAATTATGTTAGTCGATCGAAGAGTTGTCTGAAAATAATTGGGGGGTATGATCACACTTAGGGAAAATAGGGTCTATACTTAGAGAAGAACAAATATAGGTGGTTACATTTGCCCCTCTTTGAATTAATGTGCGAGAAATGCATTGATTCAAAGAAAGTTTTTGATGTTGACTTCAGAAACTTTGAGAATCTTGCTCATGATCGAATGAAATGTTTGATGAGATCAATCTCACACTTGATTGAATTAAACTGATAGAATTGACTTTGAACTTGGTTTTCATACAAAGGTCAATAAAAGATCTTAAAGATACCAATTATGAACTTGGTTGTTGTCCAAAGATTGATAATACTGATTTCAAACTTGGTTGTCATCCAAAAGTCAGTATGAAGCTTCCAGGAGCTTAATAAGAATCTTTTTAAAATGAGGAAAACAAGATATCTAGCTTATGAGAACCAAAGCTTTCTATCTAATAGTTCTAACTTAGTCAAGGAAATTGTCATGCCCCTAGTTGTTTGATAATGAAGTCATTTTTAATGTTTTTTCGAGAAAAACTTTTATTGATGATAGTGTGATTATGCCCCCTCGAGAATGAAATCAAAAGAAAGAAATAAAATCCCTTGATTGAAAGAACATATCACATGCATGGAACGGTGAGGTCTAGAAAGAATGGAATAGAAGAAGTGAAGAAAGAAGGTGTGTTTAATAGTAAACACATGAGTAACAAGTTAATTACGTGAAAATGTGAGTGGTGAGACTAATAAAATGTTTTCGGACAAAGATTTATGATGAAATGTACAATTCGATGGATTTTTGGAACAGATGGAGAAATTCTGCATTTTCAGGAGCTATTGTAAAAAGTTTATTGTACTGCATAAAACACCTTAGGCACCTTTGATTTGGTTCCTGATTGATCAAAAAGAGAATAGAAATGGAGTTTCAGTTGCCTGGGAGGAGTTTTGAAAGCCCTAAATAGCTCAAAAGACCAATATATGTCTCAAAAATTACCATTTTACTATTCATTTTCACTTTTACCCATAGTATATTTGAGAGCTCTACAAAGAAAATGGTGGTCCCAGTTAGGAAACATCATTTCAAGCTCAGTCATTGACATCGGTGCCCGGTCGATTATGCACCTCTAGTAAGTACTCACAAAACTACCTCGTGAATTTTGCAATTTTGAATTTCATGCATTTTTATAGCTTTTATAGCCCTTTAGATTCTGGGTCGCATCCGGGATTCTGAATCACACCCTTCTAAACCTATGTCACATCTGATATTTCCCAGTTCGCATCCTATTTTACAAGAATTCTATGTCGCATCCACTATTTCCTGGATCGTATCTGGTTACCCTATTTTAGTTGAGTTTAAGATATAAAATTTAGATGATGTCATACCCTATCCATTCAGGATCATACCCCATTTTTAGGGTTGCATCCGGGATTTCTAGGATCACACCCAGTATTCACCATCACATCGTGTATTTCCAGGATCGCATCTGGCAAAAGAGATCGCACCCTAATTTTTGAGGATCGCATCTCATTTTTGGGACTTAGAAACTTATTCATTGTGAATGGTTTGTCTGTTGTGGGTCCTAAATCACTTAGTTGATCATGATTCTGCATTTTTGGCATATATAGAACACTGATTTATCTTTTTATTGCCAAAAATAGGTTGATTTTGAGGTAGTCGCATTTCAAGGCACATATCTAGGGTGTGTGCTTGCTTTGGCCAGACTACTGTCAGATGATGAGCATGAGGTAGTAGTCCATGTGGGATTATGATCTTTGATTGGTTTACCTGATATAGGGGTAAATCGAGGGTTGTTCACTACTCTTGCTGAGAGATGGCACTCAGAGCACAAAACCTTCCATCTCCTGATCAGGGAGATGATAGTCACTCCTGAGGACATATGGTGCATACTGCGAGTTCAAGTTATTATCTGTGAGGTGTGCTTTGAGTCAACTTCTTCCATGGCAATTAGTCCAACCCCTCGATATTTCCAGGATGATACCATTGATCGGAGATACCTTTCTTGGGATTACATGTGTGATCATTATGATTGATTATCTATATATTTAGCAAGCTTGGTTGGTGGCATCCTGATGCCAAATAGAGGACAACATGGGTTCTAGTGGTACCCTAAATTTTGATAATTTAGAAGTCCCAATCCATTGTCAAGAAGCATATTTCTCCATAAAAAAAAGATCAAAGGAAGGAAGCTTTATGACACAAATAAATAGAACTAACTAATTGAAGCCTTCAGAAAATGCTGGAATTTAGACCTACTACAAAGATGATTTTGACAGAGGATAAAGATGGTTGAATTTTAAAAATCTAAAATTGACCCAGTTTGGGAAATCAAATTTCCTATCTCCAACAGAAATATTATCTTTTCACAAGGTTTTTTGGATTTTTGACCAAAGCCAAATCCGAAAGTTAGGTGGTTATTTTTTAGTTAGTTTATTATTTTTTTAAAATAATTTGTATTAAGAGTTGTGTCTTTTCACCCTAAAAAGGTGTGAAAGCCACTCAAACACATATATATACATAATGTAAAATGTGAAGAGAGGAGAATACAATAAAATACAATGTCACATATTTGGATAGTTTTTAATCAACAAGTATAACATGGACCTAGATGTACTATTTTTTCAAAATTAATAAAGATAAGTCTTTTTTCTTTCACATGTATAATAGTTTCATTATCATTTTACAATTAGTCCCTCAGATAAACCAATAGAACTTCTTCAAAGTGATATTTTGATGTGCATGCTTCCTTATTTGATTCATAGTCTATATTTTCAATTGGTTTTCTCATTTTGCATGGTTAAATTTTGTTGATTGAGGCCTTAGTCAATTGGTCTGTCGTCTGAGAAGTATTACCCTTTTGAAATATCTTTGAATTTGTTTTAGGTTGCATGTACATTGCATAACACCTTTGAAGTGATAATTTTTCTTGTAAAATTGTCTCTAAGGTTGAACATAATATTGGAATGATCTTGACTCTATCGCCCATGGTAGAATAAGGCACTGGTCTAATCATTATTTGGATTATAGTTATTCAGTTCATTCTTTATAGTTTTGTGATATCTTATCTATCTGTTCATTTCAAATTACATACACATTTACTAAACATTCTTTCAAT
>MU223595.1:1371472-1385647 GCA_018584345.1 Thuja plicata | reverse complement strand
AAGGCACTGGTCTAATCATTATTTGGATTATAGTTATTCAGTTCATTGTTTATAGTTTTGTGATATCTTATCTATCTGTTCATTTCAAATTACATACACATTTACTAAACATTCTTTCAATTAGTTAGAGTATTTCAGTTTACAGTTAATGATATATTGCTTTCAGTTAGATTTCTTTCAAGTTCCTTGCCATACTTGAGAGAGAAGGTTGAAGTATTACTTATCTTCTATAAAAAGCCTTGTAACTTGAAGGATAAGTCAAGGTATAGGCCTACCAGCCTTGGCTTTGCAAAGCCAGAATTGCAGAAGTTCCAACCTTGCCTTGGTTGTGACTTGTTAGTTGGCCAACTCACTTGGGTTTCTAAGCATTGGATTGGGAAGTCCATAGGAAATCCATTCTGTCAATTTGAGCACCAATAGGTTCCTTGTAGGATGGGTAGATTTGTTGGAGAAGATGGTCATCTCAAGACAGAGATTTGCATGGGGCAGCTATATTCTGACTCATATGTACCGAGAGCTCCATGAAATTATTTATCATTATACTCGAGGCATGATTGTGGGCATTTTGATTCTTCATATCTAGGACAGGCAGTGGGCACTTGAGTATCCTTATATTTATATGTACGTTGGTCTTATTCAGCAGCCCCATCTAGGCAAGGTAGAGTACTGGCGGAGGCTTTTTGATGATTTAATTTCACTCAATAAATGAGTTCTAAATAAAAAAAGAGTTCAAATATCTCACATGTTGAAAAATTTAATTAAATAAATGAATTAAATATTCATTTATCTTCAAAGAGATAACTCCAATAAGATCACATGGGTTACTCCACCTATCTCTCCAATCCACATGGGTAACTTCACCGACCTCTCCAGTCCACATGGGTAACTTAACCCACCTCTTCAATTCAAAAAGGTAATTCACAATTAGCTCTTTAGTCAACCAAAATCTATCTCCTCTTTCTTAGTTAAAGAGGTGGAGTTTATTGATGGCTTCTCCAGTTCCCTTTGATCTCAACCGTTCATCTCCCTATCTCTGGGATTGATCTCAACTGTTCATTTCATCCCCAATTCCTATATAATAAACCCTTCATAACCATTTGAAGGATCCAAGATTTCAAGCTCTCATGTGCCATTACTATGTCAGTTTGGTTCTAGCATTCAAGCCATCTTGCAATCACACACACATTTCAAGTATCAAATTCTTGACGCTTCTCAAGTCATAGACGCTGCCCACACCAATAATAAGCATAAAAAACAATGTTTCGGAAGGAGTAGAGAGAGACAATAGAAGCTTCAAGCACTTTGGGATTTGCATTCATTTGTTTTCCTTTCATTGCTTGTACATTTTATTGGCTATGTTTCAAGTTATTTATTTTAGTAGTTCTTGTGTACTTGATTTCTATCATTGTAAAACCTTTGCTACTAACCCTTGCCTTTGGAAAGCTTAGGAATCACGAATCACGATAACATATCTTTTCAAACTGGTCTTTTATGATAAAATGGGTCCCTAGGGCATAAATTAAGGAATTATAATCTTTTTTTTTTTTTGTGGGTATTATTTGACGTAAGAAAGCTACAGTCCAAAATTCAAATTTTTCTGAATTTTTTACGATTTTTTATAATTTGTTAATGATATTTCATTAAAATTTAATTTTGGACACAAATCAGCATTTCTTATCAAAAAAGTTAGATTTTTGGAAAGGCATTGAAATTATAGAGGGGGTTTATTCTCTACAATTTTAATTTCTGTGAAATTATTTTATAAAAATAACAGATCATTTCAAACTGGTCTTTTATGATAAAATGGGTCCCTAGGGAACAAATAAAGGAATTGTGATCTAAAATTTTTTTTGCAGATATTATTTGATGTAACAAAGCTACAGTCTAAAATTTAGATTTTTCTAAATTTTTTACGATATTTTATAATTTTTTTATTATATTATACAGGACTTTATTCTTTGTTATTTAATTTTTTCTGAGAAATATTTTCAAAAAAAGAAAGATCTTTGAAAATGTTTTCTTTTTGTGTGTTCTTTCTTGATTTTTTGGTAGGATTGAGAAAATAACTAATGGCCAAGAGGATAATCAGACGCATACCAAGTGCTAGAGCATTAAGAGCTTCCAGAAGGAGAACCATCAACTATCTATCACAACAAAGGGCTATTCTCGCAATCGCAGCTGAAGATCAAAGTGAAGCATACACGAGGTACATTGATTCAATTAAGAGATTTGCAGGTAAGTATAAAGTCACCATTAATTTCAGCAATCTCAACAATCCTAGAGTTTCTAGATATTCTGTTGTTTTGGATTGAAAGATTTTATTTTTGAAGATACTAAACACTTTCTTTGACAGGTACAAATTGAGGAGGCAAGATAACATTACAACTTAAAATTCATTCACTTGTCGATTTGGGCTTAAAAAGAATAGTGTTTGTCACACATCTCACATCTCAGATTTCAGATTTGGGCTTAAAATTGATGTGAGGACTAAAATTGAACAAGGCAAATAATCTCTCAATTTGGTGCATTAAAATTGAACAAGCAATCAACACCTACTCTTTGGGCTTAAAAATGAACACTTGTGCTTGTATGGTGCGGTAGCTTAGTTCACATTTCAAACTTTTGGAGCTTAATTGATTTACCTTGTGTCTTGAGTTTTTGGGTGCACTTGCACAATCTGTTAGGTTAGACACCTTTATAATTTTTAGAAAGGTCTTTCCAGGGAATGCACTTCTTCCTTGAAGAACAACCTTAAATTGGTAATCCTTTCGATCGGTATATAGATAAGGTGCGAACCAAAGTTCTGTCTTATCTAGCCAAGCTTGGGTGAGGTGTGTTGATGATAGTCTGGATCAGGTGAATATCTCTAAGGAGCCAGCATGGTCAACTAGGCTCTTAAGTGAGTCACACATGTACAAATTTATTGGATAGACACCACAGACCCTTACTACAACCTTGTTAATTAGAGGCCAACCTGATTTACCTCTGAACAAGTACCTTATTATAGTGCAAGGGGTTGAAAAATTTCCCCCCAAGATTCCCAACATATGTGTCCCATGGTATTTGTGTAGTGAAAGAGATCTTCACTCCATGACAACAATACCTGGCAATGACAAAAACATGAGTGCCTACGTAGTGGAATTTGTGTCCTAGTAGTGTGATAATTGCTATGTGAGCTAATAGACATTCAGGCATCAAGCCTATAACATTGTATTCTAAAGCCATTGACCTAGATTAATCTATCTGTTCATTGTTGAGACCTTGTGATAACCTTGCAACTTGAAAAAGTTGTAGAACATACACATTGTCAGTCTTCTTCTTCCAAAAAAAAAGTGTCTGTTGTTCTTGTTCTTTGATCAGTTTCTGAAAATGCAAAACAAACATCCAAATTGTCAAAATGAGTCAAATGTGTTAAATTCTAGGGTTGTCAACATCAACTATCTTGCAAATCAGAAGCATTGTTCTAGAAAATCAAAATTGTCAGACAGTGATACTTATCCTCCAGTCTTTTTGAGATTATTCCCCTTTTACCGCAATTGCCCACATTTTGCTGCAATTGATGGAAGTCTATCGTAGTTAACTTGTTTATTGCCACAGTCAACCTGTTTATTACTGCATTTGACCATTTTCTTTACCTCAATCGGTCAAGTTGTGCCACAATTGACCAGAGATATGTTATTCCTTTTTTGACCTAAAAACCCTAAAAGAACTCTTCATTTTATATCCAAGACCAGTATCTATCCCAGAAAAATGTGAAGAACATTGTGTGAATCTCTAAACATTAAAGATAATACTTTCTCTAAAAAATCATGATTATTGTCTACAAACATTGTTAGTTCGATAGCTCAGACTCGAACTATCTTGATCTCATCATATCAAACATCATCATTATCTCTATCAAGTGACTTTTCCCCATGCAAAGGTTGAAAAATCTTATCTTTTACAACATCACCACTTTGAGATCAAGATATATCAAAATCTATCTTTAGAATTACCCTTGTCCAAAACATAACTCAGACTTCCTTAGAAAGGTTATCCTTTTTTGTTTTTTTTATATCACTTGTTTTAGTTATAAAATCTGGACCACACTATGTCTAAAACACCTCATGGAGGGCCTTACACAAGGTCGAAGGCTAGAACACAACCTGATGAGTCATATATCAACAGATTCCCTGCTTGGAAATTAGAGAAAGAGAATGATCCTTTCACAAATACTAGTTCTTCTATACTCTTTGAACAATCCCATGGGTCAGCTTTTTTCCAAAATGTCACAATAGTGGAGATTGAAGATGTTGAGAAAGACGCTTATTCCACACAAGTAGTTGACACTATTATAGAGAGGATTCCCAAATGTTACTTAGCCATGTTGATAAAAAAGGGAGCCAAAATCCTTGCTAAATTCAGTGTATCAACCATATGGCCCGAAAACCCTCTCACAGGTCAAAACATTACTCAGTCCTCTCAGATACTACCTATTGTGTCTCAAATCTTCCCACCATTGGTAACACCCACATTGGTATAGATGATATCCAATCAAACCAATTGTACAAACCAAGAAAGCACATCTTTCACTCAAAGCATGAAAGACTCACAACTAAGTGCACCCATGGTCACTAGTATGCCTCCACCTTTGGTCTTATGGCCTGGACAATCAAGCTGTCATGATATCCCTTGAATCCCACCAAATACTAACTATTCTAAAACTATGCCACTATTGCTGTCAATTCCTAATAGTCTTGGGATCAACACCTCATGCCTGCAGGGATCCATCTCTGCCAGTATGACATATAGTCAATGCCCACCCAAGGCTACACCTTTTCCCATTCCAAAACAAATCCTACCTCGGCAACAAAAACCCTAGCTTTAGTTGCCACAATTCAAACCCAAGCAACAGCAACCCCAACTTCAGTTGCCAAAATTCCAACCCTAGCAATAGCAACCCCAACTTTTGTTGCCTCAAGTCCAACCCCAACAACAGCAACCCCAGCTTTAGTTGCCACAATTCCAACCTCAACAATAGCAACCCCAGTCTCAGTAGTAGCAATATCAACCCCAGCAATATCAACCACAATTTCAACAACAACAGCCTTCCCAATCCCAATAGCAAACACATCAAAACCCACCATGGGCTACTCATGTGCCTCCATTTAAAAATCATATGGTGGGAAATAAATATCAAGTCCCCAGGATGAAATCCTATGTTCCTACTCAAGGGACACAGAGGCGCAACCTCATACCTACTACAACCCAGAGGAACATCATCACACATCAACCTTAGTATCAAACAGACATGTTGATGCAACAAATGCAAACCCTTCAAACCCAAATGATGGATATGCAAAATCAGGGGCAAACCAAAACCTACCCCACAGAGGATTTATACCCATACCCCTTCGACCATTCTCTTCACATGTCTCCATTTCCAACTCACTTCTCAGTACCAAAATTTGACAAATATAGGAGTAGTACCAACCCTATTAAATATATCTGAGAGTTTTTTTCTAGTTGTGTCAAAGTCACCCATGATGAGACATATTTAATATGACTATTCCCACAAAGCTTGGCTAGACCAGCAATGGAATGATTCTTGCATTTACCCCATGGCATTTAGTCTTGGGTTGAACTGGCTAAAAATTTCATCACTCACTTCCATCATAACATCGAGTGCAAGGTCAGTATCAAGGAACTTTGCAATATCAAATAGAAGGATGGAGAGTCTTTTGTGAGGTTCCTATAGAGATGGAGGAGTACTGCAAACTACATAACGTATGATGTGCCCAAACAAGACCTAATAGTCATGTTCATTGACAACCTGATCCCAGACATGTCATTCACAATAGAATTGTAGTTAGCTTTGAAATTCACACAAATCATCGAATGAGGAGTTCATTGTGAGATTAACTAGTCAAATGAGGAATCATTGCAGATCCAACACAAATGAATACAAACAAAAATGCAACAGAAAAAGCTAAGTGGTGGAACAAAAACAAGAATGTCACCAACAATGATGTCATTGATGTGAAGACAGTCAACTACGCACAACCCAAGGTGTCACTACAAGGTGCACCTATAGCCAACCAACAAACTACAGGGCCCACTAATCAAGCATACACTCAAAACCAACCTCCCCCTATCCAAGCGGCCGCTGTGTCAAACACTCAACAACAGACTCAACATAAACCACAGTTTCAATTCCAGCAATGAGATTTCACACCATCAGGAGAGCTGATAGAATCAACTTTACACATGTTGATACAATCCAACACTATCACTCTCCCAAAAATCAGGGAATTTTAAAAAGATGCCAACAAACTGAGGTGGTATAAGGAAATAGACTTTTGCGAGTTTCATCAGGTGAAAGAACATAAAATGTCTAACTGTTACCGATTAAAACATACTATCCAAGATTTGATTGACACAAGGGTCATCGATGTAACACATATCCAAGCCAAAGGAACAACTAATCACACTATCTTCAATGATACATTTCATGATCACAACAAAGAAAAAGCCTCCAGGTCTGGCGGTTCATCCAAACAGGTCAGCTATACATATGCCAAAAATGATAATGTTATCAATTGCCTCAATCCTTCAGATAGCCATGTGGCTACAATCACTATCAAAGACCAAGGTAACAATTGTGTTATAACCACGCGTCATACAGAGTTGTCTTGCAAGGAGTTACCTCCTCCTCTACTACATCTTCCAATCCTAATGCAACCTCAGACCCACAGCTGAGCATAGTGGATCAACTAAAGCGCACACCGGCCCAAATCTCCCTGTTTGACGTATTGTGCATATCTCCATAGAATAAACTAGCACCTAACCAAGCCCTTTAGAATGCAGCTATCCCAAGGGGCATAACACCTGAGAGCTTCCAAATGATGGTTAACCATATAGTTGCTAACAAACATGCGACATTCACAGACCATGATGTGCCACCGCATAAGCCCCTACATAATGATCCTTTGCACTTGCTTGTCTAGATCCACAAAAGTACTATCTGTAGAGTCCTTGTTGATGTTGGGACTAGATTAAACATCTATAGTCTAAAGTTAATCAAGAAACTAGGCTATTCATAATCAAGCATTGATGTCACAAGGAGGATAAATATCAAAGCTTATGACGAAGAGGATAGATCCTCTAAAGGTATTATCATTCTACCTGTTTGCATTGGTCCAGTGGTCAAAAACACTCCCTTCCAGATCCTAGACCTTGATTTGGGATACAACATGTTACTAGGGAGACCATGGATACATGAAATGCAAGCCATACCCTCAACATACCATCAATGCATCAAGTTCCCACACCAGGGAGAAGAAATCATCATAGAGGGAGATCCCAATCCTTTCCAATACTGTAATGCAGTCCAAATAAGCACTGACAACCAGGTACCCTTAAAACAAGATGCAAGCATCCCATCCTCTTCAGAAGCAACTCCTAAGGATGTCACACGAGAAGAGGGATAAATATATATTACCAACAAGGGTTGTGGTGAATACAAGTATGAAGATGCTTTCACTATCACAAACATGCCTCAGAGCCCAAGAACATATGGCATACCGCAACTAGTTACAATAACAGAAGCTCCAGTGCCTACTCTACTTAGATGTCCACCCCCAAATTTTGTCAGATGGGGGGACATTGCAGAAGAGAAGCCATTTGAACAAGATATCACTACATGGTTGTACCAAGATCCATAAGAGACATTTCAACAACCCCTACCCTTATCAAACTATGGAAATGGTTATACAATGCTACAAAGATTTGGGTATGATGGCACAACTGGTCTGGGGGAAAGACAATAAGCCTTAATAGAATTGTCTCTCCCGCCAACCCAAAAAAACACAAGAGGGCTAGGCTATGGGAAACAAATAACCAGCCCTATAATCCAAGAAATCCTAGTTGATTAGAAACAAATAGCAGAGATGCATTGAGGCATAACTCAAAACATGTCTTAATATGCAACATACTGGCATAATTGTTGCCCACCGAAGAGGGAACCTCTCAAACCTGAATAAAGCTCAGCATAGAAATTGATGATAACAAAGGAAGTGAGACATCTGATGAGCATTATATCAAGACTAACTCCCATGAGTATGAGTGGAGATCCCTTCACAACTCTGAACCGTCAATCCCAGATTATTTCCCTTGGTTAGACACTATCATAAACCTAGAAGACTTATTTGACCAACTATCCATTAATGACCAACCTTGCATAGATAAAAATGTCATTCTGTAGTCTTCAAGTGATGCATCCACATCACATTCTAGGTTTGTTGGAACCCTATCTAAAGTCCCTTTCAACCAAATAGAGTCAAACTAGCACGAGGGCCTATGTCTTGTACACCCGAAACTAATAGAGTGGGATCAATAAGGACCGCCTAATATAGATTTTTTTGAGAATGATGAGGCTATTGCAGAATTCATGGGACATAGAGAGGGAATACCATCAGGAGATCATAAAGCAGGTTTCTCCTTTGACCTCGACAGATTAGTGTACTTTGGGGAGGAAGCCCCTCTTTCCAGTCATCAAAACAAATCAAAAAAGAAAAAAAGAATCATCAGTAAGTGAAAAATGAAAGGTTCTTACTGACACAAAAATGATAAAAAGCTAAAACAAGATGCATCTTCTAGTGAAAACCTCATTGAGGTGCTAGGAGATGGAAAGAATGAACTTCTCCCCTGAACAAAGGAGAAATTGACATTACTAGTAGAAGAAATAGAGGAAGTCAATTTGGGAGATGACAAGAACCCAAAGAATACATACTTGGTGAAATCACTCTCCCCAGAGGAGAGAGAACACTTCATCAATTTCTTCAAGGCAAGGATGATCAATTTCGCATGGTCTTACTTGAATATGCCAAGGTTAGATCCAGAGCTAGTACTACACCATCTCCTGTTGCTTCCCAATGCCAAACCTATCAAGAAGAAGGTGAGAAAGATGCATCCCCATGTTGCATTTCTAGTCAAGGTAGAGTTGAAAAATCTCATGGATGCCAAGTTCATAAGACCAATACCATAGGCAGACTAGATATCTACCTTGGTACCAGTTACAAAGCACAGTGGTCAGATATAGATTTGCACAGACTTCAGAGATCTCAATATAGCTTGTCCCAATGATGAATTTCCTTTACCCAACATTGATATGATAGTAGATCTAATTGCTGGACATCAAATCCTACCACTCATGGATGGCTTTTTAGGGTATAATCAGATAAGGATTGCACCAGATATTGGACATACCACCACCGTCAAACCTAAGGTAACTAAGAAGGTTACAAGGAAGGCTCCAATCAATCAGACACTTCATATCTCAGCTAGCAGATAAGTGCCACCCATTCCAACATCTACTACACAAAGACATCAAATTCATATGGATAGAGCAATGCAAAATATCATTCCAAATATTCAAGGACTACCTCCTCAAGTCTCCTATATTGGTGCCACTAGTCCTAGGTAGACCATTGCTTCTATATATCTTAGCAATGGAATTAGCATTAGGCATACTCTTGGCACAACATGATGATGTAGGTAAAGAAAGGGCCATCTACTATCTAAGAACATTGCTAGGATATGAGATCAACTATATGCCAATTTAAAAGTCATGCCTTACAGTTGTATTCACTTCATAGAAGGTGAGACAATATATTTTGAGTCACCAAACAAAGTTGATAACACATATCAATCCTTTAAACTACCTCCTAAGCAAAGCAATGCTCACCAAATGACTGGAAAAGTGGGTAATGGTCTTAAGTGAGTTTTACATTGAGTACGTAGATAGAAAATCCATCAAAGGGCAAGTGATTGCGGACCAACTAGCAGAGGCACCTATTCAAGATCATCAGACTGTCATTTCTGACTTTCCCAATGAATCTATTATGACACTACAATCGGTGATCGAGGTATGGAAAATATACTTTGATGGGTCATGCATGAACCATGGTGCAGGGGTAGGAATAATGCTCGTCACTCCAGATAATGATACAATTCCAAAATATTTCAGACTCAACTTCCCCTGCACAAACAACATAGCAGAATATGAAGCACTGGTCATCGATTTAAAGATAGAAATTCAATGGAGAATCAAGAACCTTAAGGTCTACGGAGATTCGTAGTTGGGCATTAGCCAAGTCAAAAATGATTATATGACAAAAGATGAAAAAATAATGCCATACAGAGAATAGATGGAAAGATTGTGCAGCAAGTTCCACTACATCTTCTTTGAGAAAGTACCACGAGCTCAGAACAAAGCTACAGATGTAATGGCTACCATAGCATCACTGATCGATATGCCAGGAAACAAAACATGATTCCAATTTCTAGTAGAACAACTCCTAGTTCCATTACATCAAGCATCCATTACAGAATCAGCATGCATCCTTGTGTGTCCTGAAACCCCATGGTACCAAGATGTATACAACTACCTCCAAAATAGTGTGTTACCTCCCAACTTGTCTAGAAATTAGAGAAAGTATCTCATCCACAAAGCCTCTAGGTCTACCATCCTCTCAACTACTTTATATAGACAAAGTCTAGATGGAATTCTACTATGGTGTCTCACTTCCATAGAATCCTACAGAGATCTGTACGAGGTACATGAAGGAATTTTTAGAACCCACAAAGGTGGAAATAGCTTAGCTAAGAAGATCATTTGGATGGGATACTATTCACCCACAATAGAGACAGATGCACACAAACATGTACAAAGGTGTAGACAGTGTCAGATTGATGGAGACCTCATCCATGCACCAGCCCAAGAACTAAATCCTATCACATCACCATTGCCATTTTCTATGTGGGGATTTGACCTAGTAGGCAAACTTACACCTTATTTAGAAAATGGACACAAATACATCATTGTAGAAATAGAGTACTTCACTAAGTGGGTGGAAGAAATTTCTCTCACTTACATTACCAAAAAGAAGATATCAATGTTCATACTTAACCACATCATCTGTCAATACGGGATTCCTCAAACCATCTTGACAGATCATGGTACGCCTTTCCAAAAAAAAGATGTCAAAGAGCTATGTGAATAGTTCCATACCAAACAAGGGTTCTCTTCCTTTTATTATCCTCAAGGGAATGGCAAAGCCAAAGCTACAAACAAAACAACCTTTAAAATCTTGAAGAAAATAGTGAACGAATAAGGACATGACTGGCATTTACAACTTAGTACCACATTATGGGCATGTAGAACTAGTGTGAGAACACCTACAAGAGCCACTCCTTTCTCCCTAGTGTATGGATTAGAGGTGGTATTACCCCTCAAAGTGGAAATCCCATCCCTAAGGATATCTTTGAAGAACCTGATTATAGACGAAAACTATAGAGTAGCAAGGCTCAGTGAACTGGAGTTACTAGATGAAAGCAGACAACATGCCTTCAACCACTTACAAGGCTATCTGAATCACCTTAGAAGGAAATATCATAAGAGGGTGAGGTCACAAACATTTGAGGTAGGAGACCTCATCCTCGTGGAAATCAAAAGAAATAAGAAGAGTGAGTCAAACCCAAAAAGTTTGAGCCTAACTGGCAAGACCATTTGTCATTTCCAGCTCTACTTAGAGTGGGGCATTCATATTGGTGACACCAGAAGGAGATAAGCTCCCTAGATACATCAACAGTATGAACCTAAATAGGTTCTACCCTTGAGGTCTCTATGGTTAAGGCACCTATCTACATATCCAGAAAATACAAAATGTTACCCTGGTGAAAACCTGGCAAACAAGCGCCTTGGTGACAACAAAAAAAATTAAAAAAAGCAAAAAATTAAAGAGAAACAAAATCACTCTCTCAGTGAAAACCTGGAAAACATGCGCTATTGAGTAGGTACCTTGGTGAAAATCTAGCAAGCAGTTGCCAAGTGTCCAAATCCAGCTTCACCATCAATGAACTCCAAGATCGAAAGCTTGAGCACACTTCAAATGCAAGACTGACAACCCAAGCTATATTTAGAAGCAAAACCCCTCTGAGTACCAAACACTTATCCATGGTTCATACTAGTCCACCAGACTAGGGGGTGATTCTAAATATCTTGAAAAAATCCCTAAAAAATCAAAAAACACATCAAAATCCTAAAAATATCAAAAATTCTGAGAAAATAAATCTTCATAAAAAATAATCAAAAAATTGCAAAATCCCAAGCAACAAAGCCAACTTGATTATCAAGAGAGAAAAGGGCGATCATGCCTAGTCAATCAAATGTCACAATCATGAGCTTTGCAAATCAGCATGGGGCTGATCCGACACAGCTTTATCAATCTGTCAAACCTATCAGCAAGCAACTAGCGACCAAGCCAATCTATCAAATATCACAATCATGAGCTTTGCGAACCAGCATGGGGCCCATCTGACAAATCTTGATCAGCTACAAACACGATCACAATCAATCAAACAAATCATATCAAACATCTTACACAGTGATGGATATGCTCAAACCAAATAGGTCAGTCTTATATGAGTAATCTATTACTAAAACCAGACACACTCTAGCAATCAAGCCAATCAAGCCTATCCAAAGAGTCGAGCCAATCAAGAGAATCCAACTGCATCAAGGAATTATCCAAAAATGTTGACTAGGATAGTTAGTTGGTCAGATGTCAGTCTATATTTTGCAGTTATGTTCTTACTCTACTCTAGGATCCACCATGTGAGGAGAGTAGCTATGATAGATCATGACTTATTTTCTTTGATTTTTTTCTGTTGAATGTTCACTTTGATTTCAGGGCCATGATGATTTAGGATAAATGTGGTAGGCATTGTCACTTATCTGGCAGCCGCATAGTTCCACAATCTGAGCTTAACCCTGGGAAAGAATTGGACATTCCTTCTCTTTTATTTGCTTTTTTTTTATAGAATCAAGAGCTCACGATGCTATCCAGATGGACTCTAGGTGCATAGGAGTTATATCTTGGTTTCTATGGTCTTTTATTTTTTGAAATCAAGAGCTCATGATGCTATCTAGATGGACTCTAGGGGCATAGGAGTTCTATCTTGTTTTCTTAGTTCTTTTTTTGTATGGAATCAAGAGCTTGTGGTGTTATCCAGATGGACTATGGGTGCATAGGAGTTCTATCTTGGTTTCCTTTTTTTAGTTAATTCAGAGGACAAAGCTATATCTAGATGGTCAATATCTGGGTGCTTTTGGCTCTCTTTCTTTTCAAATAGGGAACATAGCTGAACCCAGATGGTCAATATTTGGGAGCACTAAGTACTCTTTTTATTCAATCTCTCTACTCCTTTCGCTTATCAAGAGGTCATGGCGGTATCTAGATGGTATGTGATCTGGATGTGTTGGACGTTCTTCAGAATTTCAAAAAATAAAAAATATGCAATGATGACAAATATTGGAAATGTGGCAGTGTTGGCTCACTCATCCAATCTATCAATTCATATCTATCAAAAAAATCAAAATTTCCTTTCTATCATTCCATATCTATCAATCAATCCTAGAGATCACATTCCAAACTAACTTCCTTCTAACTAACACATGCATTACTCAAAATTTTTGTGCATGGTAGATTGCAGTCATTTATTGCATAAGAAAAATCCAAAAAATGTGCATAATAGATCATATAATCAGTGCATCCATCATCAATAACATCATAACTAACATAGGAATGCAATCATCATCATCATATAGTGATTCACATTTTCAACAAATTAATTCTCATTTGACGCATTTTCTATGCTTAATTTGTTGAGGGGGCATATAGTCCACTTGCTATCACTGGGGCAAGTTGGTGTAGGATCAAATTTGAAAAATTCTTTCACACTGCAACAAGTCACATCACATCAAAGAGGGAAAAATGTAGACACCCGAAAATGGATAGGCTTGCGACTTTACATTAAAAATACTAATTTTCATCTATTAATTAATAGTTTTTTAATCATTAATTAATCATCTATTTTCCTCTAGAATCATTCCCCAAATCATCTAATCAAATTCCCAAAATTAATTAAATAATCAATTTTATTTAATTAATCAACCTTAATTGATTAATTACCATTAATTAATTAATTAAATTCAATTTTGTATAGTGTAAATTCAAATATTTAAACTTACTAATTAAATTCTTCCAATTAAATTAATTTAATTTCATTCAATAAAGCAATTCTAAATAAAAAAGAATTCAATTATCTCACATGTTGAAAAATTTAATTAAATAA
>MU223595.1:1301950-1344194 GCA_018584345.1 Thuja plicata | reverse complement strand
TTCTCAAGTTTTCATAGATTACAAGTTTTCAATTCTAGACTAAGAGCATTTACTTTCCTTTGCTAGTTTAATTGCATCTTTACTTCCATAGAATAGCTGCAAATCATTCTTAGATTAGTACAATTCAATTTCTTTGTTTAATTGCATTTCTTTACATATACTAGTTATAGATTTTTCATGGAATAATGGCATTTCTCATTTTCTTGCATTCTTAAATCCTGCATGTTAGCAATGGTCAGGTTGTTGGCTCTCATTCTAAGGGTAAAGTTCAACATCCACATCTAATTAGGAGGCAACAGGTCACTTCAATCATATTTGCAGAGCAAATAATCCATGTTTGTCTTTGTGAATTAAGCGATTGTGTAAGGACTATGTTGTGTTTGTGTTGAATTCAGAGGTCCACATTCAACATACAACACTTACATTGGGTGTTTTACCATACCATAGCTCATAAGGAGTCTTCTTTGAGTCCTTTCTTAATTGTACTCTATTAAGTGTCTAGACAATAGTGTTAATAGCTTCCCTCCAGAAGATCTGAGTGATGTCCTTTTCTATCATCAGTTTTCTTGCATAATCAACTATTGGTCTATTCCTTCTCTCAACAATCCCATTTTGTTGTGGTGTTCTTGGTGCAAAAACTTGTCTTTTTATACCATGCTCATTATAGAAATTAGTGAACTCATCTGATATAAATTCTCCTCCTCTATCTGATCTCAAACATTTCAAATCCTTACCACTTTTTTTTTCTACCATAGCCTTATACCATTTAAACATCTTGAATGCTTCAGATTTTTCTTTTAAAAACATGACTATCATCATTCTAGAGTAATCATCAACAAAGAGAATAAAATATCTATCTCCATAATAGCTCTTTGTCCTCATAGGTCCAAATAAATTAGTATGGACTAATTCTAGAATATCATCAGATGTATGGATTTTTCTTTTGAAACTAGACATTGTCATTTTACCTTTTTGACAATTCTTGCACATGATGTTGTCTGGTTTTGTCATCGTCGGTAAGCCTCTTACACTTATTTTCCTACTTATCTTCATCATGTTGTCAAAGTTCACATGACACAATCTTTTGTGCCACAACCATATGTCTTTGTTTCTAGTCATCAAGCAGGTGGGGTTAGAATCATTCAGATAGAATAAATTACCTTTGGTCTATTCACCGGTACCAATCAGTGTTCCTGATTCATTGAAGATTTTTTCCTTCTTGTTCTGAAATGCTACTTTATGACCTGAATTATTCAGCTGAGAAACACTTAACAGATTATAATTTAATCCTTTTACCCAATAAGAATTTTCACATTTAATCAGGTTATTCAACATTACTATTCCTTTACCTTCAATTTGGCAAGGAGAATCATTTCCCATTCTTACTATACCACCTTTATAGTATTTAAAAGTATTAAACTTTTCTTTGTCACCGGTCATATGGTGAGTGCTGCCACTATCTATAATCTAGATATCATTTTTTCTAATCTTAGATATGAGTCCAGTTTCTTCATACCTTTCATCTTCATCTAAATCATCCTTCACAGCTACAAACACTATTTCAACATCATCATCTGGTTTGGTGTCAGTATCTTCATCTTTACAAGCAGCTAGATAGCTAGCCTTCTTTCCTTTGTCCTTTTAATCTCGGGTATCACTTCTTTTTGATCGTCAATAACCTTTGTAATCTTTGTTATCACCTCTATCAAACTTCTTCTCAAAAGATCTATCATCTTTTATTTTGGGACATCTAGCAGCAAAGTGTCCAATCTCTTTACAATTAAAACATACAAGTGGTAACTTAACTTTGTATTTACCTTTACCTCTTAGCATTCTTCTTGCCATGAGTGCTTCAATTTCATCTAGATCTTCTTCTTCACTTTCACTTTCACTATCTCTTCTAGATGAATGTCTCTGACTAGATTTGCTTATTCTCACAGAAGACTTGAATGCAGACTCTAAGCTTGGTAAGACACTATTATCAAAATTGTTCATCTCAAATGAAATCAGTCTACCAATCAGGCTATCAAGAGTGACTATATTATTTTTCTACTACTCTCATTTCTTGAATAGCAGAGACTCTAATAGCATATATGGGCAATAGGGTTCTTAATATTTTACTTACCACTGTCTTCTCTTCAAGTGTACCTCCAACACCTCGTAGCATTGACTACTTTTATTCTTGTGTTGTACTATGTGATGTTTTCACCTTCTTTCATCTTGAGATCATCAAAATTTCCTCTAAGGCTTTCTGCCTTGGCTCTCAGAACATTTGCATCACCTCCATGT
Organism: Thuja plicata; assembly: GCA_018584345.1. Taxonomy (NCBI): domain Eukaryota; kingdom Viridiplantae; phylum Streptophyta; class Pinopsida; order Cupressales; family Cupressaceae; genus Thuja; species Thuja plicata. Next base: position 1,341,905 of record MU223595.1, on the reverse strand, counting down.
ACAAGCTTCAACTTGTCCCACACTGTCTTTGCATTTTTGCAATTTTTGACATCCTCAAACTCAACATCAGAGAGTGAGGTTGAAAGCTCTATAACCATGTAGTTATGTTCATGATTTACTCTCAATTGATCCACTATCAATGGTCATGTAGGAAACACGTATTCAATTTCTAAGTATTGAGTAATATCATTGCCAATACCTGATAAGTGAAGCTTTATCTTGCTTTGCCATGAAGCAAAGTTGTCATTGTTCAACTTGAGCACATCTCATCTATTCATCTTGTAATCTTTCACTTAGGTCTTGAAACCTTCCTTATAAGCACACAAGATCTGATACCAATTGTTAGTAATAACTGAGAGGGGGGGGGTGAATTAGTGGCCTCAAGAAACTTATCCAATTTAAACTTTAATCTACCAATCAATACTTCTCAAATTATTGAGTCCCAACAAGATGCATGCCTTTGAAATACTTAGAATAAATAACTGTACAAATTACTTACTTAACTGTGGTCGAATAAAACAAATCAAACAACTAGTTAAGTCTATCTTTTAGGTCTGCCAGCTAGATATTTTGTCATTTTCTGATCTCTTTGTTCTGTCGGTCAATTTTGTAGTTCGTCACCGGTGACAACTGCCAGTTCCATCGGTGTCACTTCAGTTATCTTTGGGATCTCCGTCTGTCGGGCATCATTGGATCTTTCTTGTCGGGAAACACTATTTTTAGCTTGTTGGACATCCTTTCATTGTGCTTTGTCGGGGGATACTGTCTTCTGCTCGTCGGGCATCACTTGTGACTTTTATCTCTGTCTTTACCGATGGTGTGCACTTTGTCTGTGTATTATGTCACTTAGGGAATACTTGAATTTTATGCATTGGTGAAAGCATAACCTCTATTCCATTGATTCACTGAAGTCTTTGGCATTATGTATATGACCATACAGATGATATCAACTTGACATTAATGAAAATACAGACCATTAACTGATTTAATGTCTTGCATCATCTTCAACTTAATATAGTCAACCATTTAATCAGTTACATGTCATCAGCAACATGAGGATGCATCTTTCTAAGTTTTTTTTTTCATGGGCTTGATCCCGGGAGCTATAGACAAGTGGTGCATTATCAATTTAGGATCTATTCCAGGCATATCTATATAAGACCATGCAAAGTTGATCTTTTTTTCTTTCTGGAACTTGGTGAACTGTGTCTTCTTCTCCTCTGACAAAGATTGTGCTAGGTATACTATTTGAGGATCTTCAGCTATGCCCAAATTAACTGGTTGTGTTGGTTCTATCAAAACTGAAGATATTTCTTGAAAGTGCTCAGGGAGGATATCAAGAATCTCATACTTTTGTGCCTCTGAGAAGTTTTCACCATTGGATACATCTTTTGTTTTTACTATTTTAGGATCTGACACTGCCACAATGTGGTTTTCACTGGCAGTTCCCTTTTTCTTTTCATTTTTCATTTTTTAACTGAGAAACTTGATATCCTCCTGTGACATGTTCATGCTCCTTGTATTGGTGGAAAAAGGATAGGGTTCACAAGAATTTAGATAGCAAGCCAAGGTGTATTAATTGGGAAAGTCGAGGATAGGAGTAGGATCCATATTAGTCCAATCAATTAGATATGGGTTTGTCAAGGACAAGGAGTCAGTCTTTGGGAAGGACAACATTGCGTTAGCATCGAGACTATTAACTGACATGACATGTTATGTTAAGTTAAGTTCTTCAATGTTTAGATCAATAAGAGTTAGATCATCATTAAAAGGGTCATTGTTAGTTATATGTGGACCGAACTCTAGTGACTCATCAGTGGAACTTTCATCATCATCTATCCATAAAAGGAGGCTTCTTGCTTGTCACCTCTCAAGTTCTTCTAGATTTATGAGAACACCAATCTCTCCATCAATGATTGGGGGAAGGAACTCTTCCTCTACTTCAGGAATATCAATATTGTTGGGAGTAGTGTTAGAATGTTCATTGGGTGCTGATGGAGCCGCAAACATGTGAATCATATCTATTTCAATGTCCTCTATGGTGACAGATATCTCATCCCACTCATAATTATGAGAGTCAGTGACTCCATCATCAGACCAGTTTAAGAATTTTGCAATAGTTATTTGATGTACCCAATTAGCCACTTGTGGATCAAAGTGTGGTAAATCCAGAACATGCATGATTGTGACTAACTTCCCCCAGTTAGGATGTGAATCTTGTTGTCAAGGTGTGCTCTCCATAGTCATTTCTATCAATGGTACCTCTTGATCATCCTCTGTTGTGTCTCCAACCTCTTGAATAGGAGCCTATGGTAACAAAGGTATATGAATATCTTGTGGTACCTCAAAGCTGGGTACATAGTGCTCTCCTTGATAGTTGGGATTCTCTATGCCAACATGTAATAATATTTCATAGGACCATTGTTCTAGTTATATATCTTTTGTTTCATCACTCCCTTTGTCAGAGACTAGGCTTTCTTTTGAAGTAGGTTTGTCAGATTCATTATTAAAACCTAGTCATGTTTTGTCTTTGGTATTCCTAAACTCCATGTGCACTAGTTCAATAAGTCCTCTTCTTGTTTCTCTTAGAGGTCATTTTCCTTTTTATCCCATTCGTTTGAGGAGGTGATATCCTTTACCATACTATTTTGGGGATATTTCTACATGTTTGACCTCAACTTCCTTTGGTTCTCCTTTGTAAAGCTATTCCAAGACTGCCTGTTCTTCTATGTTATATAAAGAAGATGTGGATGCCTTAACCATGCCAGTTGCTTTATGGATCTATGGCTCTTTAGATGCAATAGATGTGAATGATGAGGATGATTTTCCATAGGATCTTGGTGATATTGGTAATTCTATTAGTAACGGAGTCATGTCCATCTTGTATTATCCCATACCCGTTTCTTCAAGTTTTAAGGTTTTTCCAAAGCTTTTCATAACCATGTCCTTGGTAGTCTTAGGAGAAATCTCATCCATATCTTCCTTCTTATGTGGGATCATACTACCTACCTTGATATTGTTGCAAGTATAATTAGCATCTGCAGGAATTGTTACTTCCACCCTATTATGTGGGAACTTGATACACTGGTGGTAAGTAGATGACACAGATTGCATTTCATGGATCCATGGTCTCGCTAACAAGATTTTGTAGGCCAAGGGCAGATCCAAAGCTTGACCTATGACATTTATTTCAACTGGCCTGATTATGATAGGTAGAACAATAAGACCTTTAGAGGATCTTTCTTCCTCATAATAAGATTTGATAGTGATTTTGCTTCTAGAGTCAATGGTTTGTTCTGAAAGACCCAGTTTCTTGATTAGATTAAGGGTACAAATATTCAATCCTATGTCTCCATATATCAATACATGTTGAACATGGGATTTATGAATGAGGACTTCAATATGAAGGGGTTGATTATGTGGATGTGTCAATGATTTATCATCCTCTTTAGAAAATGAGAGATAATGTGGTACTGAGATGTCATTAACCATCACTTGGAATTTGTCTATATCAAGGTCCTTTGGCACACTTGTGGCATGTAGGCCTTGTTCCAAGATTTCCCTATGCACTGTGGAAATTTTAAGCAACTCAAAAATGGAAATTTTAACAGAGGTTCATTGTAATTGGTCCACCAAGTCATATTTTGCTACATGAATGGTAACCATGTGTTTTTCCACTGGTTTGAAGATAGTAAAAATAGGAACTTTGGACATTGATGTTGGTTTTGAGGTAGAATTAGGTCATTTGATCGTGACTTGCACATGGCTCCGAGTCACTGCATTCGATTGGAAAGATGTGTCTTTAACACCTTTGATTGTGACCACATTAATTGATTCAATTTTAATGTCTAGCATATTGATCACGTTATCATTATTGGAGTAGGTGTAGTTTACTTTATTTCCTTTTCCTATAGATGCTTCCCCTTTCTCGTAGTTAGGGAATAATTTGTTAAATGTTGTATGATCTTCATTGGTAGTGTATCCTTCCACTTTGATCTTTCCTCCTTCAATAAGGTCTTGGATAACATGCTTGAGTTTAAGATAGTTGTTAGTCTTATGTCCTTTATTTTTTCGAAAGACACAGTAATAATTATCATCCCACCACCTTGGTTTGATCGTTGGTTCCCATGGTTTGGAATTTCAGATCATGAGAAATTTGTTGTCTAATAGTGTCTTCAAAATAGTCTTGAGAGGCTCTCCCAAAGGAGTGAATGTTCTTTGAGGCTTGGAGGTCCATGGATGACCCTTTCTATTATCATTGTTTGCTTTGGGTATGGGGGTCGTTACCTTAGCTTATTTTCTTTCTTGCATGTTGTTAGTCAGATTGAACACCTCAGGTTTAGAATTAACATTAGAGGCATCTACTACTCCATCATTGACAACATTTTTGTTTTGCTTCCACCATTTATGTTTGGACTTGGAGTTGTTAGATTTTTTTTCACTTTGAAGAGTGATCTCCCCCTTTTTAACCATGTCTTCTTTGATAGAGAGGGCGTTCTTGATCATCCTATCAAAGCTATGGGAGTCTTGCATTTCTAATGTGTATTTTAACTCAGGTACCAAGTTATTAACAAAGATTTCCATCTTTTCAGATTCAAGAATAGCTCTTGAATACTGTGCAAATATTTTCCTCCACCTTTGTAGAAAGTGTGTAAAGGATTCTCTAGTCTTTTGTTTAGTGTTGCATAGATCCATCATAGTCACATCATGTTGTATATTATAGGAGTAATTTTGATAAATTGTTGAATTAAATCCTCAAATTTTTTTACCTTAGGTGTAAGTTTTGAGAACCACTCCATGGCTTTGCCCCCTAGACTTCTAGGGAAAATCCGCATGAGGTAAGTAGGTTCATGCATGTACTTTATGCTAAGAGCACAAAATTCTCTAACATGGTCATGTTGATCGGTCTCTCCCATATACTTGTCATATTTTGGCCTTTCCATGTTGGGAGGGAATGGAACCATAGTGATACTCTTGTCAAAAGGAAATGGGAAAATGGAGTCCACGGAGTATTTTGTCTTGGGTTTAGCCTTCCCTTGCTTGAGAGTTGCAAGCTTTGTTTGCATAAAGGTGAGTTGTTTGGCGAGAATAGATATAGGAGTGGGCACCTCCTTTTCCTTTAGTTGTTCCACATCATAATCCTTGGGTAACTTTACACCAATGGATGCTAGATGGAGAAATCATTTTTCTTTATCTTCGTCAATCATCTTTTCAATTATCTTGTGGAACTTACTGCTTTGTTTGAGTTTATTGTACTCTTCTTTAGTGATGTCTTCCTCACTGTCTGATTCAAATATAGGATTGTCAAATGTGGGTTCTTCTTCTTCATTGATATCTTCGTGCTTTTGGTTTTTTCTATTGTCATATTCATCAAAAGCCTCACTCCATCCGTGAGTGGACCTGTCCATTTTTGGAGAGTCTAGATGGAGTAGGGAACTACAATATGTTTCTCCTTAAAAGTGTAGTTATTTAGGAAGTACTCTTGATCCTTTAGACATGTACTTGTTGCATCTTGTGTTAACCATGTGGTTGTACCTCAACTTTGTCAAAGTTTCCCGATAGTGTCAGGTAGTATCTCAAATCGTTCAAGTGAGTGTGTCTAGGTGGAAGTATCATTTGTATTTTGGTGGAAGTAAATGATTCCAGCATCAGAGGGTTAGAATGCTGTGATAGTAAGCTGGGAATCAAGTTCTTTTTAAAAGTGGATAGACCACATGTATTGAGACTGATTGTGACAAACTTATATGATATGCAAGGTAGATGTTTGAAAAAATGTTTTTACATAGCAACAAGGAGACTAGAAAAGACAACATGGATAAAATAAAGAGCCAAAAGGGTACCCAAATCTACTAAGTTTTCCTAAGAAACTATTCTACAAGTGCCCACTATCCTAGATGCAAGCTAGGAAATACAGTATGCGAGCTGCTGATGACCCAGGATGCGAGCTTTAACCCTAGATGCGATAATTTGTTTACCATATGCGAGCCAGGATACTAGATACAATCTAGGATACCAAATACGAGCAAGGAAATCTGGAATGGAAGTTTCTGATGTCTCTGTCAGATTTTGTCAATTTTAAAAATTTTGTTTTGAAAGTGCGTGAAGTTCATTTGATTGTAGATTACGCTCTAAGACCTGTTAGTGGGTGAAAAACACATGTAGAAAAAGGATTAAAGTTTGTTTCTTGTTTTGAAGTATTTTATCTTGTTAGTGATCTTTCAGATACATCAAGCATATTTGGATTATTAGGGGAACAAACATATCCTTATGCCCTATTTTCTAGGTGGAGGATGAAAATCCGTGCTCGTTGACTTAGGTACACACTCAAATGTTAATTAGAATATAGCCATCACCAAGCATGCAATGGATCTATTCATGATGTTGTATTATCCAACTCTAAATGCAAGAGAGGGCACAATATGATGAGTGTCTTGGGGCAATTACTTTTTTCCTTACATAAGGATTATCACCCTTTCGGGGATGAATCGGGTAGTTTGTCTACAAAGTTCATTGTTTATGATGGGGCAATCCATTTGAAATGATCTCCCATAGAATTTCACAAGGAAAAATTGAGGCGTATAGCCCTATGAGTACCCAAATATGTGTAATTTTGCAAGCAAGATTCAAGCGGATCGACTCTGCACATACTCAAGCATGTTCAAGGAATGATGTCAAAATTCTGAGAACAAAATCAGCTTTGTCTTTCAAGGCTTTGGCCTACAAGGAAGTAATTATTTATATTGAGTTGGAAGGGTTGGCATAAAACCTGTCCTCACTTGGGTCATTCCTGGGAGTTTTTTTCCTCAACTGGCAGGCCCTCTATTGTTAAATAAGCATATAAAGGATTGGCGAGCGTAGGATGTCTATATTTTTTATTCTTCAAAATAAGAAGAGCATACTCTCCTAATCCATGTCATTTTCTCCCAAAAAACTCCAATCAAAGGTTCATTCCCTCAAGCTATGTTGATCTTGATTTAGATATTCCTAAGTTAATGAAAATAGGATGCGTGAAAGAAAATTTGTTTTGTTCAATTATCTGCAATGTTTAAATGATTTTCTTGTACAATTTCATATCCCAAAATGAATTAAATGATGTAACTTATTCAATTATCCCACAATATTTAGTGACTTTCTTGTTCAATTACTGATTCCAAAAATGAATTAAAGTGTGAGTTTATTTGTCCATTTATATCCCCAAATTCCTTTACAAGTGCTAAACCAACATCTGATTTTCTGATTTTCCTTAATGGAAAAGAGCATAATAATCTGGTCGATTTAGCAAATGTTTTAAGTTTTGAAAAATCTTTGTAAATGGTTAGTATTGAAATCAGTTCAAAAACACCTGCAAACACACACGTTAGCCAAGTCTTCTTACTTCCTTATCAGCAACTTGCAAGCACTCGTTAGGCTGTCAAAAGATCAAATCAACAACTGTTTAAAGTGTTAGGGGTTAGGCAATCAAGTTCACAAATATTTCAACCAGATGTGATCCTAGAAATATGGGATATGATGCAATAAACTAGATACGAGCCTCTACTACCAGATGCAACAAAGTGTCTACCAGATGCGAGCCTATACTGAAAATGACCCAGGAAATCCCAGATGCGAGCCTCAATTTCTGCGGTGCGAGGGCATATGCTAGATGCAAGCTTCTGCTACTAGAAATGACTCTAGACCTAAAATTTGGGAGGATAAATTAGTGAAAAATGAAGTTAAAATGAGGTAAAATCCAAAATTGAGCCCCACGGTGGGCGCCAAAAATGTGTGTGTGAAATAGTGCACATTTTACCTGCGACACAACACTTCAATAGATCATTACGTTAGTGAAAATAAGGTTAGTAAAGCATGGAAATCCACTAAAATTGATCTATTTCTTTCTAACTAGGAGGAGTGTGAAAAGCAACATAATAGCCCTTAGATTATGCCTTTTCTAATGACATATACAACCTAGCATGAAAGGTTCTATTTAAAAATAAGAAATATATCTAAATAACATGCATTCTAGTTCTAGAAATCATGATTATAACAATACATAATCATGGAAACTAAAATGAAACATGAATCTATATAAATCCTAACAGCATAACAATAATTTTCAATCTAAAATTCAGGCTTATTTGAGCTCAAAAACTCCTTCTATTTATAGAATAAATGAGGAGAGAGAGAGGGGGACAAGGTTCATTAATGGAGTTGTAAAACCCATTAATGAGGTGTAAGAGGAATAAATGCCAAAGGCATTGAAGAGGCATGGGATTGAGGAATCTCCAATAAAAATGCATTAATGGGAGCCTTTAAGAAGCATGGGAAGGGTGTAATAGGTAAGCTTGAGAGGTGGACTTTAGAGGGAGTCAAGCTTGAGAAAGTTGACTTTCTCAAGTGGGTTGAGTTCCTAATCACATTTTAAGAATGTGACATCATTAGGAGGTGGGTTAGAATGGGATTAGGAGGATTAGATTTAGCATGGGGTGAATAGGTTGGGATGGGTTTGAACCCAAGGTCAAGGTGGTTGAGATAGGTTAGGTTGGGGTTTACAGGAATATTAATAAAATGATTTATATTTAATATATTCATTCAAAAATAGGAATATTAATTATTTAAGTTTTTTATTGCTTTAGATAATTAATTAGGACTATAGCCAATTAATTAGATTAATTTAGGCTAGAAGATAGGCTTTGCAAATGATTTTATATAAATAGGAATTTATTTAATTCCTTTTAAATTAATTACCTTAGCCATGTATTGATTTGAAATGTTTTGATTTAAATTGATTTGATTTGATTGGCTTAGGTGATTAATAAAATTTAGTGATTAGATCACTTAGGAGATTAAATTTGATTTGAATGAATTATGTCATCCGATCAAAGAGTTGTTTAAATATAATTGGGGGTATGATCACACTTAGGGAAAATAGGGTCTGTACTCAGAGAAGACCAAATCTAGGTGATTACATAGTTTGTATACTAAAATTGATGGGTTGAAAATTCTTTTACATTGAATTAAGGATTGAATAGTTGATGTTCTAAGTTGCATAATTGATTGAATTCAAAAGATAAAGTACACATGCAGTATGACAATTGTAAACATTAAAAGATTGCATAAAGGTACACCTTTTTAACACTACTATTCAGCTAATGAAGTTGAAATACATTGATTTTTCATTTCTGTTAACACTGATATTATACTCTAAGTATTGATCATATTCAAATTTTCAAATTTATAATTGATCATTATATTGTGCATTCAAACTGAATGTAGTAAACAAGTATTCCTTCATGGTTACATCTTTCATATTGAGAACTTAGAGAACATGTGCAATTCTAAAAGTAAGATAGAAGCATAATAAGGTTTAGGGGTCCATGCATTGCCTTTAAGAGGTCTTCTACATGTTGGAGCTGATTAAATATATCATCTAAATCTCCATGTCTTTGGCCTTATCTATATTTGTTATGCATCCTAAGTCTTCTTCTGGTCCTAACCTGCATCATGGAGAGAGAAAATAGTTATATCCAAATTGGATCTAAGCAATGCATAGATAATCAAAATAGCATACTATAATCAAACTTTTAGAACTGTGATTATGAAATAAATGCATCAACATTATCAAATTAGTATGCATCTACATCAACTGAATAAAAGTATCAAAGGGACATAGTTCCATGAAACCTTTTACTATATAGAGTTATCATTCTGCATCATTCAAGAGATACTATTTGTAAAACCAGAAGGCTGGATAAAAGGGATTTAGTTCTTGTATCTAAGAGAACATCAATCTATTAAGATAGTAAACACAACCAGTCAACCAACATTCATGCATGAATGCCATTTCACATGACACTCTCACACAAACATTGATTGGTCGATTCTATCCACTAACCTAACAGATTAATTTGATGATGTAAGCAAGCAAGACAAGCAAAAGTATATTCAAATGTAGAAAGAAACATGATCTATGAATTTACTAGTTGTAGATGATAAAGAGAAATGTAGTGAAGTGTCATGATCCCATGCTCGAACCTCACAAGATGCATTACATGCAATACAAGGAAGTTGAGAGTTTAAAAAGTTTAGGAATGAGAGGATACAAATGAAGGATATGTAGTTCCTAAAGGTGGGTACAAGATATTATATTGTTGTTACAAGATAATCTAACTGATACAAAGATGCAGAATATAACAATGTTGCTAGTAGATGCATGTAAAATGAAAGATGGATACATAAAATTGCAAAAAAATGATCTAATGCTATGAGGAGATGCAGAAAAAAAAAGATGAATTACAAATGAGAGTTGTGCAACTAAAAAAGAAAATATGCATGTTTAAAGTTCAAGCTTAGTTTTATATTATTACTCATGAGAGTCACGAGCCTGAGCTCAAACCTCATGGGTAATTCCTTCACAAGAGATGCAAACAAACATATAGTGTGCTCCTAGCTCAATAAAGAGTAACATGTTTCTAATTTAAAATGTTGGTGTTTGAGCATTAGTCACTATCAAAATAAACAAAGAAGACATCATATAACAAAAATACAGACATCCAACAAGTACAATGTTGACATCGTGAATAAAGAGTGGCATGATTTCAACAAAGTAAGGCCACATTCAAACATAATAGTTATATGGGTGCATATGGAGGCCAAATTCAACAAAGAAGTTAAATTTCATCTCTCAGTTAGAATAGACAATGCTTGTATGGATGCATTATTAAGTACAGATTTATCAAACATTCATGCATACAAACTGGAGTCAACAAAGAAGCCCAAGATTCATCTCAAAACTCAGCTTTCAAAGTCACAATAGATAGTAAGTAGCATGGTTCTAGCAGAGGGAAATCATATACCCAGGTTGAAATAACCCCAGAAAGCATCTATGGTGGAGATAACAACATAAATAATGAATAACCTAGGAATCAAGGCAATGAATCATTGAAAGCAGCAACTGGAGTGAGCTTGACTATGCAAAAATCAAGAAATACAGTGATCTATTCAACTAAAAATGCAAAGAGAAGAGAAGATTAACTTATCTCTAAATTCATATATAGAGAAGTGGTAGTTTTGAAGCTTGAGCTTGTGGAGAGATGCCAGGATAGTGCCATATATTATGGCCAAAAGATTCAACTCCAGTTAAAGAGCCCGCAGTGTAGAGATGAACCGAGCTCAAGTGCCATAAACAGTGAGACTCTCAAGTACCATGAATGGAGCCTGAACTTTGTAACGAAATGAGTTCATGAAGAGCGCCATACTTTATGGCATGAAATACCAGTTTGAAAGAAGATCCTATGCTCTTTAAGTTCTACTACAACATCCATTTCTAGTTCAAGCGTGAGCTTCATGCTCAAAAAATGAATGCACATTCATAGCAGCTCACAGAGAGGTAGAAGAAGTTCCATATTTCATGGCATAAGATTCCAAGTTCCAAGAAAAACCTACAGGTATAGAGAGTTAAAACTCTCTCAAAAATTTACACTATTACCCGCTATATGGAGAACCTAAGTTCAATAGAGGTTGCTAACTTCCAGCTCAGACATCAAACATAGAGAAGTCTAGAATAATGACATATTCTTAGCATGGTGGCACAAACAGCTAGGGATTTCAAAAGCCATAAAATATCTCCTAAACAAAAAATTTACAAAGTGAAATAACCAAAAACAAAGCCTATGCCAAGTTTGATGGAATTTGAGGTCCATTGAGTACAGAAGGAGTTAGTTCCTTGCTAACTGTAGTGCCACGATAACCTCTCCAAGTGCCACGATAGAGAGGGATATATTGTTGCATTGATATTGGTCATGTTGACCCTAGGCATGGTTAGCTATATGCTATGGTATCAGTGTTTGACATGGGTTAGGGTTCATATGTTTTGGGGGTTGGGTTATAAGGTATTTTTCAGTTTTTGGGTTATAGTTTTATATGTTGGTTATGTATTAAGATGTGGATTTTAAATGCCAACACTAGGGGCTTGATTTTTGTATTGGTGGAGAGGGTTGGTTATATATTTTATAAAATATGTAAATCAAAAGATATCAACATTAGAGGCCTAGATTTTGGGCTAGATGTTGGGTATGTATTATGCCTTAGAATTAGGGATTTAGCTGATTTTGAGGCTATTTTGGAGGGAGTTAGATTTTTGGAATTGGCCTTGAGGGACTATATAGTCGAACCTCTTTATCATTTTTAGGGGTTCAGAATTTAGGAGGAAGATTGCATTAGTGAACACTTGGTTCCTTTGCACTTTTTCTTACATTTTGCAGCCATCAGTTCATGTTAGATAGAGATTATGTCTAAGTGAGTGCATATATTCCTTGGCATTTTTTGCACTTTCTCATGTAACTATTTTATAGATTTTGAGGAGAATAAAGATTGCCCTATTTTTCGTACATCTTTCTAAGTTTTTCTATCAATCCTTTCAAGTTTCTACTTTTAAGTGTAAATTTTTTTATAGTATAGATTAGTGAATCATTCTAAATTCCTATTCTAGGTTGTGGAGTGTAAACCTTTTACATAATCTACATGTTTGTTGGCAGAATTGTCCCTATTTTTGGTACAGACCCTAGTAGTGGAATTTAAGTCAGCCTATGCATTGAATAGTGAATGTTATTACAAAAATCATTAGTGTATGTCCTATGGAAGTTAGTTTTAAATTCTGAGAATTCTGGATCCATTTGGTGTATCACCCTTTTAGTTAGTTTATTCAGTTTCAGTTATTCTCTTCCCTTTTCCCAAAACCAAAAAAAATTAGTCATAGGTGATATTCCAAATCCAATAGGAAATGGCCTAGAATCCAAAGTTTCACTCTCTCTCCCATCAATGAGAATGTTTCCATGTTTCAATACGATAGCTAGATTTCACATCAAGCTAAAGGCACAATCCTAATTGACAACATAAATATCCCTTTTAACTTCTTTAGGATCTGGTTGATAATTTATAGATCTAGGAAGCATATCTCGATCCATTAAATTTGGACTCTCCATTGGATCATTCATTTAACAACACATCTTATTTTTTTACAAAAAAAAATTTCAAACTTTTTGCGATCATTAACTTCACACAAAAAAAACATACTTCTGATTTATTCTCCCCCTTTTTAATGAATTCTTCACCTGGTGAGGGACTATTCATAAACTATTATATCATGGAAAAATTTTACCCATGAAAATAAAAATACCTGGCATCAATTGTAGTTAGTGAGAAATTCTAATTCTGAAGTTACCTTCATGCCTTCCACTAAGTCTTTTGTAGAGTCATCACCTCCTTTTTGAGGACATAAAACTTGAACAGTTGAGACATAAACCCAACTCAAATTCTCTTCAAACTTTGCATTTAAAATTTCTAATTTTCATGATGGGGGAGCACTGCATGTTCATTGTTTCATCCATTGGTGTACATTCCTTGAAAAAATTAGAAGCTCACCCTGCTTTTCTTTTGGATGCTTCTTCACCTCACGATCTTGTGACTGCCTTTCTCATCTTGTATTTATTTTGAAATAAAATTTTCATTCAACACTACTGCAGAGATTAGAGTCACCACCCAATACAAATTGGGAAATATATTATGATAGTTTGCAAGGACAAACCCTTTAAAAAATTACTTTTACAAGATAAAAAAACTCCTCACAAGACATGAATTCTTAGAAAAAAACATCTCAAACACAAAACAATATCCCTCAAACTCCATTGCATGAAAAGAACTTTTCAAATCTATGCAAACATGGACAGACTTAACTGGACTGAAAGATTGGAAACAAATGTTGTACCATAGAGCCTAGGATAGACTAAACATGATTTAATTCAATCATCCCCAGTAGAGTCTCCATTTTGTTAGAGCTTTTTCTTACAAATCTGAGAAGAAATCAAATCTACAACTCTCTCTAACACAACAACAGTTGAGCAGGGAAAAAGGCTAATTGATGAGGACTCAATCCTCCTTCTACTTTGAGCCCCATAGACTTAGGTGGGTGTACCTATCTTGAGACTCACTGCATCATAATGAATCTTACAGTGGATTAAGGATTCTCATCCTTCTTCTCTTCGATCTCAGATACTCAGGCAGGCTAACCTATTGGATTCACTCTTTCAGTGAATCATGGGATGGATTCCTGCTCATCAAACTAGATCTGAAAATAATTTAATTCCCTTAAAACAAGAAGGTAAATGTTGATTTGAATGATTTTTCTACAGTTGTGGTATAAAACCACTGCCTAATCCATTGGGTATAGAGTCAAGTTGAACTGACATTCACAAAGATTCACAACTTAATACATCTGAAACCAATAAAATGCCTTACATGTTACCTCTTTTATTACAAATACATGATCATTAGATCCATATATCCTTGACATTCTCAGAGATTATCTAACAAGATTCACTCCTTCCTTGAAGGAAACTCAAGAATAATATCACAATCCACCTTGTAGATGGCAAACCAAAAATGCCTTACAAGTCCAGTTCATAAGAATTTCAGAAAATACACAGAGACATCAAATGCTTGCAAAGAGATTTTAGTTGTATTTCATTAGTAACACATTGTTCAATCTATACACATGAAAAAAATACTCTAAATTATAAGATAGAACTTGCATTAATCGAACCATGAAAATCTTGAGGGTTTCTCCTAGAAGTTGGGAACTCTCAGAAATTAGAACCCTATACAAAGGGAATAAATTAGAATATATAGAAGAAAACACAATCAGATTTCTCCTAAATTCAACACCTTCTCTCCCTTCATATCCTCTTTGCAAATATCTTCTCTTCTTCTCTCACTAAATATGATATGATTTGCAAAAATATCTCCTTTGTTTTGGCCTTTGAAAATCCTCAAACTTCTCTCGTGGATGCACAATTAAAGTTTGAAAATAAAAATATTTCAGCATCACATCACAATCCTCTCTTTTGCACTTTAATCTTGTCTTTCATTCCTTATACCTGTGCAATTTTTAATACTTTATACTATATAATAACATGTGCCTTTAATTGTGCAGCTACATTAATTTACATTTTATTTTTCCTGGACCTTATATTTGCATTTTACATATTAATCTCTTAATTTCCATATTGCACTACACTTTACCCTTATTTTTCTCTATTTCTACCTAGAGTACATAGAATTGTGCCATGTGTCACCTCTTGACTGATCCACAAGTCCACCTCAGCTTCTGCATCATCTTTCTCTACCTGGCCCACCACCTGTCGCATTACTATGTGTCAGCTAGGTGCGATACCTTGAACAGTAACCTTCACATATCTTTGGGTCCAAGGCATTGTGCCAGCTGTAGATCTACTCTACGATCATCACCTATCGTCAGTCTCCTATACCTTAGGATCCATGCACAATCTACTACCTCCACCACTACATCACCTACCATGTCATCTAGGTGGGTCCTGCCAAAATCTATTGTCTTCAATGTCGCCCACCCACTTGGCATGCATTTCAAGGCACCTCCTATGCATGGGCACCTAGAACCTCTAAGCTCTTTCTTCAGAATAATATGTAAGTGATTTATCTTATAAACACTAAGAAATTCCTCCACCCCACCAATGTGGGATAATGTTTCACAAGATTTTAATGTGCTCTACACATGAGCGCCCAAAATTTATTGTTTACCACCTCTGGCCATGGGCAATCACATTCACCCCCCAAACCCTATGCTGTCTAAGAGAATCTAGCTCTTCACTTCATATCACAAATGGTGCATTTTTGCTAATGAACACTTGAAAGTCCCCTCTTTCCATGCATGTGGGATAAATGTCTTTGGATTTTTTAAAGCTTTACCCCCACCTGTGTGCACAAAACACTATTTTTTACCAATTCAATGCATTCACTATGCATCCCAAGCGCGCACGCTCACCAAGAGCTCTCACTCTTTTATTCACATAACTTACAGTGCACTTTCATATATAAACCATTGAATATTTCATCACGTAGTGAATGTGGGATAATTCCCATGGTAATTTATTTTTAAAAACTCTTTCCCTACTCCACACAGCTTCTCACAACACCTCCATATGATGTGCGTGCCTTTCAAAATGATGCACAAACATTCCATGGTTTCTGGTGCAACACTCCTCTAATAAGTTTACTCCTGCCACTTGTGTTTTCTTTGAATTTTTTTTTAAGCTTTTGTTTTATTTCCACACGCTGGCCTTTCTCCATATTTAGTACGTAGGCTATGAATGTGGAAAATATTGTAGAATTTGGTTTTACACCTGCCAAATTGCATTAGCTTGAATTTTTTAATGCCTTCATACCATGCGTGGGCTGCCCTTTATATTTAGCATAGACTCTTTTGGAAATTACATCAATCAAACTACATTTGCTTTGAAGTTTTCTAAAGTCTTTTTCACCATAAACTTGCGAAGCCTCTCCTCTGTATTTATTATGTAGGCTATGCATTTTGTATTTGTTTTAAAGATTTTTAAAGTCTTTGCTACTTCATGCTGGCTTTCACAAACAATGCGCAACCTCTTTTGTGTATGATAAATTTTTTCTCTTTGTTTAACTGGAGAATACATTCCTCCAAGCACATGGTCCTTTGTAGAAGAACCTAGTTCTCCTTTGATATATCATGTGCAATCACTTTGTACTCCAGTGCAGCTCAAACATTTTTTCTAGCAACTCCTTTGGCATGGTCACCTTCACATTGTACAGGCTGTTTGGTTTTCATTTACAATGTGTAGGCTTTGCTTTGAATTTTCTAAATCTTTTTTGTTTTATTGTAGGCTCTCCTCCTCCATTCACCTTTTGGATCATGATGGCAGGTCATGAAACCACATATCTTTGTTGCATTTTCCAAACAATCTGTGTGTCCTATCTGTGCTTTCACATTTTACACTTTTGCATCTTTGATGATAATTGCCCACTTTGTCACACCACAAATAATTTGTAGGCCATGCCATAAATATTGCAATGCTTTCCTTGTCCATTTTTTTTCTTCCCACAAGGATTTGGAGTCATTTTATCACTGACACTGACATCCCTCCAAGTGGCTCTTCTGCCAACATCTTTAATGTCAATATGCTCGGTGCTGAATTGAAAGTGAAAAATTCAAATGCCCAACTAATTCTTCTTCTTTTCAAAAGCTTCCAAACCTTTGTATATGCTTCCATTGTTTTCATTGATGTCCGATGAAAAATATTTCTCTAATGATTGATAGATTCCATACACTGCTCTTGCAAGCTAGATGTTGATTTATTGTGCAACTTGGACCAAACAACATTGACTTGGTGGCCATTACAACCAAATTTTTATATTTCTGCAAACTACTCTTATTAATAGCATATGGCCTCTGGAACTAGCCTTAAAAACGGACTTAATGACCCCTTGCAAGTATGAGGACTAGAAAACCCACTCTTATCCAACATCTAAGCATGGTCACCAATTGGATTGGCTTAAAATAATTAGGGATAAAAGATAATAACATTCAAAATAAGAAATTTTAGTTATTCTGTAACTAAACACGTCAAAACACATGCAAACTGACTTAGGATTCACTTCTGCAAAGATAGAAACCCATGCCTTGAGGCCCAACCACTAATCCTAGTGGTACACTTACATGCACTAAGTATAGACCCACAATTGGTATTTCAAAAAAACCATCAGACACAAAATTACAACCCTCTGAAAATAACCACTGCAAAATTAATTATGTCCAACATTGGTGATTTGCAGAAATTGCTTTTGGATTTGCCTTCACAAACCCACCAAATGCACACCTCATGATCTAAAACCTTAGACATATATTCACTTTCAAATAGGGATTATGAAACACCAAATAGCTCACTCTGATGGTCAAGTGGTCAACTGGCATTAATCTGCAAAGTTAGCACTTTAAAACTTTTTGAACTCAAACATAATGAAATTACAGAAACTTGATTTGGAATCAGCTAGGCAAAGTGGTCAAATGGATTGACCATCATCAAAAAATATTCATGGAGGTATATTTCCATGTTTTCAATATGGAGGAACATTCAATTCCTCATTTCCTTGAACTGGGTGCAACTTGTAAGACCTCAAAGTAGGCTGCTTCATAATTATGCAATTCAGACTTAGAACCAGAATAAATTGCCACTAGACTATGGGAAACTTATCACATGAACTCATAGGAATTTGGAAATGGGTATAAAGGTTCACTTTAATTTCTAAAACATCCTGTAACACTCCATAATTTCATGCCTATCCATCTGGTCAAAGACGCAAACCTCCAAAGTAGGTCACTTAATGACAACTAGAAACATGCACAAGTGCAGAATTGGGAAATGACCTCCAAATGGCTATCTCCAAAATACATCAAAACTGAAATATGAGAGCTAAAACCCACTATAATTTCTTAATGATAGGTGCTAAACACACTCTCCAAGTGGTTTCTCATAAAAATCATCAGGTCTCTTTTTACATGCATTCAAAGTAGGCATTTTCAAAACTTTTAGGGGTAGTGACTTGTGCCTTAGAGAAATTTTATCTTAGCCACTCTAAAATTTATTGAAAACTTTTACAGTTCCAAAAGGTTGATCATCAAATTAATGACTTCCAAACATACAATCAGTTGTATTTCATCAAATCAGACAAATTATAAATGAGGAATTGAACATAACTAAATACATATTTGCAGTTCACATCTGCTAGTACAAATAAACAAGAAAAACAAGCATGTCTATGGTTGTATATATTTTCTAAACAATTGTATCAATTGGATGACTAGGCCATCCAAATAAGAAAACCAACAGCTGGTGATGCATGTTCTTGCTACTGACTTGACTTGGAGTAGGGCTACAACTAGTAGGAGCAGACAAGGCAAGGGATGGTGACTCGACAACACAATTCATTACAGTTTAATAGATAGGGATGTTTATGTTGATCATGTCCCCCAGTATGCTATTCCTCTTAGGTAGAGGAGTGGATGAAGTTGATGTATTATTTAACATCCTTTTTCTTAACAAAGCTATAACCCTCTCCTAAATGGCCAATTCGTCAGCCTCATGTTCCTTATTCTATCTCTCTCACTCTTTTATGTTATCCTTTTCCTTCTTCTCTTGTTCTTTGTGAAAATCCTTTTCCTTATGCTCAATATCCTTTCTTTTTTTTTTTGCATCATTTTCCTTTCCTAATAAACATGGTGTCTTGTTCACATTGGTCTACTCTTTCTTTCATACTTTTATCTCCTCTATATCTATCTTCCTCTGCTTCTGCTCCATCAAAATATTCATGTAATAATCTAATGTCAACAACTGATATTGATAGATTAACTGAATTCTATTATCAACACCCCTACTTTTTTTTGGTTCACAGTGTGCATTGGAAGCTTTAAGAGTTTGTTGATTTCCATTTTTGATTGAGAACCTTGGGAGTCTAAAACTTGAGAGAGTGATTTTTCCTCTTCCTCATTGCCACCTTTTGTTGACTGTTGTGTGTTATCTGTATCAATTCCATTATCTAATAGGACACAATCAACATAGTAATGCGCCACTTTGGTTTGGTCATTCATGAGTGGCGATGTGAAAGTGAAAGTGCCCTGTTCTTCTCAACCCTACAAATCAACACCTAGATCCATCACCCCATCCACCAACTAGGTTGACAATATTCAAAATGAAGGAATAGAAAGACTCTCCTTCATGTTTTCTATTTGGGTTTCCTCCATGTTCTTTGCAAGGTGACTACAGTTTTGTTTGGAATTTAGACCTGATTAATGGATCTGAGCAATGTTGTGTGCAACATCTTCTGTTGAAATGTCAACACCAAACATCCTAAGCATGTTTCATACTACCAAAGCATCATCATATTCATTAATTAGGAAAGTGGTGTTAGGCTTAATTTCCTCTATGATTGCATTAGAATTGACGGGCCATATGTTGGAATTGAGGGTACCTTGTTAGACATGATGCTCTTTCAGATTTGAAGTATGTTTTTAATGTAGAAAACACACTCATATCTTGGGGCTGTAATTTGTGGGAGGTGTGAGCCGACAATGTTAGTAGGTCAACACCTAGCATCCTTGCCTCCTGGATGGATGTGGTTGCAACATGGCTTCCATGGCCATAAAAATGAGCAAGTGCATGTTTATGGGGGAAACACCATCTAGAATAGATCTCACGAAGTGGTGCAACCAATTAAGGAAAATTTTCTTAGTCATCCACACATATGGATGGGATTCCATGCAAGCACCTAGTTCACATTTGACTATGTAATTCTTTAACAGACTTTGCCCCTTAAACAAGTAGAATCTCATAATTATTTTCTTGGAAGCATTAACACAACATAGAATAGTAATCCATTCTTGACTCTTTTGTATGATGTACGAAACACACATACTCCCTTTTTTGGCCAATACTCCCATTGCCCCATATTTTCCTACCTAGTCACCAGTTTCATCATGATTCTAAATACAAGAAAGACCATATGGATTTGCATGATATGTTGATGACAATATCTCATAGAAAGAAGAGATAACTTCCGGTCTGAGGTGTAGTGCCATGTCTTTGTCAAGGCCTTTAGTGATTAATATGCATGATCATCTACATAATGTTTGAGAGTATAAATTTGATATGTGAGCTTTCAAATCAAAGTGTGGTGGAATATGCATAATTATGAATGGAATAAATTAATATGATTATATATAAGGGAAGTTTTTAATGATGAATATTAACAATGATGCATAATGAGAAACATAAATGCAATTTGAGTAGGATAGTAAAATAGTGAGGAAGTGAAACACCAATAAAGTAAAGGATGAAATTAAACAACAATGATATCAAACATGAAGAATGTAATGAAAACGTAATGAACACGAACAGGAAAGGAATAATATAAATAATACATTGAAATAGTAAGCATGTGCAATAGTAACAAAGGGTTTGAGGAATGAAAAACAATGATTACATAAAACCTAAAATGAAATTAACATGATTTGAACAATAAATAGAACAATTCATTTATGCATCTATTACTGAAAGAAGGTAAAATGGTAAAAAAACATCAATAAAGAGTGATGCATGGTCATGTAATTTGATAATTGGAGTGGTCGGTAAAATTGTAAGGACATGATACAGAAATAGGCCACGGATGTGAAACGACAAGGGCTTGCATAGAACTTGAAATAGTGTAGGGAGGTAAAATGTATTATGAGGATGAGGATATATTAGGGTTAACACAAACCATACAAGGGTGTGAATGAAATTCAAAGAAAAGAAAAAACATAATGATTAATACGTGACAAACGTAGACAAAATATGCAGGTCTTTAGAACAAGTGTAATTTGGAGCAAGTAAAATACTTGGAACAATATAATTTCATCCTCTTTAATGACTATCGTGTCTTCTTCGTGACAACAATGACTTGAATGAGACAATTTCATTTTATTTTTGTATGTTTGAAATGTATCATGTGTCTATGTGGCCTTATTAATGTATGTACTATTTCTATTTTTAAATTTGAATCTCCATTGATTTTGCACAACTGAATTGATTTCGCTATTTACTTCTGATTTGATTTCCCTTCAATGGAAAATGGTGGCCTTACAAGATTTTTGTGGTGGATGTAGGCCATTTATACATGAAATGACCAGTAGGTGTACATGTGAGGTGGGAAGATGGGATGTGGTGGTGGTAGTACATGTCATTTCAGGTCTGTCTTAGTGTGCATTAAGTCTTGAACTGCATCTATTCCTCACTAGTTGTCTTCATCTTTTAGGTCCATGGAGAACCACATGGCATTGAAATGATTTGTACAGTTATAGTGTGATTGGGTTGGAAAGCCTCATACGCATATGATGTTGTGGTTTTTTTGTTTTACATTCAAACACTTGTTTTGTAAATACAACTCAATAATGGGCATGATAGGCTATATCAGTGAGATCGACAAGTCATGTCTAATCCAGGTAGACTTGTCTAACTACCTCATTTTGCAATCAATATATATATATATATATATATATATAACATCATTTATCTATAAAGTGTTAATATTTTGATGAAATATTATTCGGTAATTTTATATGCCACATACAAAAGGATTGGGTACCCACTTGTGGGACCCCAACCTGCCCAATACCATCGCATGTACTAATGCATAGAAATATTGGATTATGTCCCCTAGATCTATTCAATCCTTGCAGAAATTTTTCTCATCTTTTGAGATTAATTGTCTAAATCGAACGAGAATATGCTAAAGTTGCACGTGCACAATGGAGTGCCACTCATTCGCATGCACAACATGAAAGGAAACAAAGAAAAGAAATGTCATTTTATATAGTCCACTATACTAGTTGTTAGGGATACACAAATTTTTTTATCCCAAATGGTAAGTCATGTGTTTCAAAGATTTTAAGTCAGGTTTTGTGTTGTTCAAAACCCTAGTAATTGTGTTTTCAAGCTTTGGGTCATTGATTAAAACCATAAGGTTCTAAGGTTGTTTCTAATTTTGAGTTACCTTATTTTACCACTTAAAGTCTTATGAACCCATGTGTTTATTTTATCATCGGGTGGGGCCATACTTTTGTTTATCCTATAGACCTAGCGCTTTAATTATTTATCCTAAGTCTAGATGCCCCGTGGGTTTTTTTAATTTTACATCATGTGTCATGAAACTCTATTTATATCCAAGGGATAGCGCATTTCCTCAACCAGAAGATGATCAACATCTCTCTATCAAGGCATTGTGCCTGAATGCCATGTGTCTTTCATGGGTCTAAATTTTTTTAAAGGTTGTAATAAAGTGCATGTAGATTCTATTTGATCCGACAGACAGCACATTGCCTTAATCTCAAGATGCATTCGATCTACCATTCAAGGTATTGTGCCTATGTGACATCTGTCCCAGTGGGTCTAGATGAAGTCAGAGAAGTCAAGGTAAAATGTAAGCACCTTAGATTTGATTATGCGGTTGGCGCAAAACCTCAGTAAAAAGATTATCAAGATATATTCATCAAGGCATCATGCCTAAGTGACACTTGGCATATGGAGGGCCTTATTCAGTGATAAAGAATAAAGTGAAGATGATGTAAATTAAAGTTCATCCAATAGTTGGCATAAAGCCTCAGGATAGAGATGCAGTTTGATTAACTATTAAGGCATTGCATCATTCCGCCACGTGTACCAAGTGGGTCCAACTTTGTAGTTAAGATGAGGTAAACAATGTTCATATTAGATTTGATCGTGCATCTGGCGTAATGCCTCATCCTGAAGATGAAAAGTATTTAACCGTTAATGCATTGCACCTTGATGACACATGTCCTATTCGAGAGTTTAAACCTAAAGTCAAGTAATATGGTAGTTAATTAACCTATGATCAAGTCAAATAAAATCTAATGGTTGGCATGATTCCTTAATCACAAGATGCAAAATAAATAACATTTCAGGCATTGTGCCTTGCTACCACATGTCAATCATAGATTTGTGGGGCCTAAAATTATGAAGTAAATGGTAAGGTTAATATGTTATCAAGTGGGTTTTGATCAGATGAACAATGTAAAGCCTCAAAGAAAATATGATCATGATCTAGAATTTAAGGCATTGCGCTAGCACGACATGTGGATAAGTGATGGGACCCGGTCAGAGGTAAAGGAAAGTAAAACACTAATAGCTTTAAAAGGATCCAACGGTGACTGCAAAGCCTTAAGCCTGAGATGTAAGGAGATTAACCATTGAGGTATCATGCTAGCATGACACATAGCATAAATGAGATCATGGGCCATGGGTTGTAAAGGAATGTAAAGGCATTGTAAGTTGATGTTAATCTGACAGATAGCGCAAATCCTCAGCCAAAAGATGATCAAGATCTATCTATCAAGGCATTGCACGTAATGAAAACATGTATAAGATGATGGTGGTTTTGATTAACCATTGCTAGCCATAGGATTTAATACAAAGTGCTAAGATCTATGGTCACATTTTAAATTGGTAAAGAAATTTTTTTTGAACTGTTGGGCTGCGAAGTTTCAAATGAAGTGAAAGTAATGGTGAAACATGTGTCCATCCCAGTGGGAATTACATGTTGAGTATACTTGAGAATATGTATAAGATTGTCTTGTCAAGTTTTTGAAAGCCATAATTGATTTAAGTGATTTGAAGCAGAGCATAATTGCAGTATTTGTTGTTTGTTTTCCAACTTTGCAAAACGGGTGAGTTTTTCTGAGACAACATTTCTGAACATTGTGAATTGAATTGGCAGTAGGTTTTGGTTGTTGTGTAGCAATTATTAGGAGAGAAATGTATGTGAGGATTTCCTACAACAATTAAATAGGTCAATAACTGGCACTACTAAACTCAAATATATAGTGCCAATACATCCTCATTTGAAAATTGGGGAGGGTTTGTATGATAGGGGAAGATGGGAAAGAGATGCCAAAATTAGCATGCCTAGTTTGGGATTGTTTAAAGTAGCTTTTAGCCAGAGGACTACATTTTCCCTGAATAGTAATATTTGGTAGTTTGATGTGGGAAAGTTAGTAGTCCATGGGGTTTTCATGGATATGGATTTATTGATCTAAATTGTAGAAAAGTATGACAGTGTTTATAGGGTTGTGAGGGACATAAATGGAAATGTATTAGTAAGCATCATAGTTGAGGATCTAATGGAGGTATTCCAATTAAGTGATCCCTCTATTCAAATGGAGAATATTGATTTTGATCAATTCAAGGAAATATATAAGGCTCAAATAAGTTACCTTAGAGGTGGGCCCTTGAAGGAATTCTTTAACAAGATAGGAGACTTGGTTGTGGTTGTCCCTAATACACAAGAACCATTCAAATTAGAGTATTTCAATTCAAAGGCTAGAGGAATGTACAATGCCCTGAGTCATATATTTAGGGAGGATGAATAAATGTGTGATGCCTATTCACTATATTCTCATGATGGTCCAAATTCTTCACCCACACTTGGCTATTATTTTTTATTTTGCCACATATATTGTTGAACTAATTCACCGGGGTCTAATAGGTATAAAAAAATGCAAAGGTAGTCAGGTCATTTGGTTGGTATTCCATGTTTATGCATATGATCATGTTCAAGAATGTTGATTATTTTAAAAAGGAGATGGATCTAATGAGGTTCAAAGATGATGAAGAGATGCATGTCTAATTGTGGAGTGAAAATTTTTCATGGGACAGGAAAGAGGCCAATTTCATCACCTTTGACAGGTGTTTTGTTTCCAGGCTCAGAGCCTTAATGTTCTCAGATAATCCAAAAATCCACATAGGTTTATTGAATCTTTTAAGACCAAAGGAATTTCTTCAAACTATTAAGATAGTACACAATTGAGGTGATATCATTTTATACCTTGTTTCAATAGTATTCCAAGTATATGGTTTTAGAGGAATGCCAAACATACTCCCATATCAAGTCCCTCTTAAAGTAGGTATTGCAGAAATAATCAAACAATTTGGTGGGCTACAAGAGGAGGCATTGACAGGAAAATGGAAAGGCACCATATTCCCTACTATTACAATTGCACACCAATTTGTTATCACCAAAGGGAGATGGAAACATCTACATAAATACATTGAACCTTATCAAATGATAACATCAGTGGTAAGATGTTTTGACACTGAAGGATTCCTTAGTGATATATTTAGGAAAAGAACAAAATGTTTAGTATTGGATCATCAGTTCAACTTTTTAGAAGACATCATCAGGAATGAATTCAATTTACAAGAGAAAGAAATTAAGAAAGAAAAGTGGTTGGTCTACAAGAAGACCTTGGGTTTTGTGCATCATTTTGATAAAGGATATGATCCTTTGAAGGAGTTCCATCCTTGGGCCAAGAAGATTGATTCATTCATGTCTTTATTTGAGGATTTCACATAGACATTGAATCAAAAGAAAGAGGCAGTAATGAAAGCAGAGCCAGAGAGAGCTAAGGCAATCTTGAGAAAGTCCACACATGGTAGGATTGTTCCACCTAGAAAATATGTACTACATCATAAACAAGGGTACAATATGATAATGCAAAAGGGTGAAACATCCTATAGGGGCCAGTTTCAAACACAAGTACATGATAAATAGGTTTCTACCTCAAAAGGGAAGAGGGCCATGAATGTAGAATCTGAATCAATGCTAGTCCCAAAGAATTAAAGAATAGAAGGAGAGGGACAAGAATTGGAAAACCTATATTCCCCTTCCCAATCCCCCTTACATGTGGATGAGAAAGTTATTGTAGAACAATTACTGCAGATGGGAGATGCAAGGCAGATTTTTATAACATCTCAAGAGATGAAAGAAGGGATGCCAGAGGCCTAAACATACCAAGATGGATTTGACAATTTCTAAGTTTGGTGGCAAAGAGCTAGATCCAATCACAAAAGAAAATAGTGATGAGTTTATGTTATATGATAAATTTGTAAAGGCTAGGGCATTTGTTCAGTTTCTATGGAGAATTCACATTAATGAAATCAAAGAAAAATGTCAAGAGAGGCAAAAATACCAGCCTAATAAGAACAAGGATGAGATTGAGAATGAGGTAAAACAGGAGATGATAGCCAATTTTGACAAAATTACTCCTGAAGAAGGCATATATCTATTCAATAAAGAGGGAGTAATTATCTTACTTGAATGGGATATAGTTGATGCCATAGGGTTTGATGCTATTAGAAAAGAGACAAAAAATATATGCATGCCACTAAAGAAAAGGCTCAACAAGCATCTAAAGGAGTTAAGTTCAATGAATACCATGTTGCATTAGTAATGCAATCATTAAAGAAGAAGAAACACAAGAAGACTAATGAAGACATCCAGGTTGAGCAGACAGACAGTCTACCAATAAAAAGAGTTATGAAAACTATTGGGGTAGAAGCAGCAAGCATAACCTTGGAGACTGCAAAATGTGGGCTAAAGCTGGTAGAAAAGTAAGAGGAAGAAATTAAAATCTTAATAATTAAACTAGAAATAGTCCTAAAGGCCTATAATGATGAAAGAATGAAATCCTTGGAGAAGGATAAAATAATTGTCAGATTAGGGGGACAACAGTCAGCCCAAACTTCTCCAAAGAGGGTGATAAAACAAGACCCAAGTCATCCCTCTTCCTCTAGCCCAATCATTGAATTTCCTCCTTCCCCCATACCATTTGTCCCTACTACAGAGGTAGATCTAAATTTTGAAGAAGACAAAATAGTAGCTGAGAGGACTATATTAGAAGGAATAAGGAAAAAATGGGATGATGAAAGTGTAAAGTTCTAGGACGCACAATCCTAGGTGTAAAAAAGATATGAGAACAAAATAATAACACACTTATGCATTTTGCTGATGATCTGGACCTAGCCTCTATTTACCTATATGGTAAGAAAATTATGAGTATACTAGAATCTTTCAATAAAGACAAAAATAAATGGGATTAGATTATGCAAAGGTGGAGAGGAAAGAAGGAAGAATTAAATTATTTTTACTCCTTATATAAGAAGGAAGATAATGTGGACATTGTGTTAACTACCACTTACAAATGCTTCAAACTTCTAGTTGATTTGGATATAAGGAGAAGTATCATCCTGAAAAAGGCAGAGACATTAAGAAAGGAATATTATAAAACCCATTATGAGATGTTCCCCAATTTATTCAGGAAGAATGGAAAGATAAATAGGGAAGCCTGATGAATGAATGAAATGGGTGAAGAATTTTCAACAAGGACTAACAGCCTCATCACTCTAAAGAACACACTTTTATTTGTTCAAACAGTTGAAACTATTGAAAATGCCAAATTATACTTTGGGTTTTGGAAAAGGGAAATTGAATAGGAAAAGGCCAATTGGGATGAATTGAAAAGAAATAAAGATGAGGTCATCAACTTCCCTTGGCCAAGTGATGAGGTGTTCACCTCTTGGAAGGAAAGATAGAGTGCAGCCAACCAAGAAGAAAAAGGTGTTGTATGATAATAATCAATAGGTGGCAGTCTTCCCAAAATTGAACAAGACAAGAGGAGACAAAGATCACTACATCAGAGAACCAAGGAAAAAAATTCCACCTGTCAAATTCTGAACAAGATTGAAGCAGTTACAAGGAATCAGCCAGTCAGAAGACAAAGTATTTAAAAAATCTTGTAACAAAGCGGTTATTCTCTCACTTGTATTTTTGTCTTTTGTATGAGTCATATCTTTTCTCCTTTATCCACTTGATATGTATCTTTTTGCAATTCTCTTATATAAAAGTATTCCCAAGATCATTGGAAAGAGATGGAAAATTGAGTATTGTAAGCATTTTGTAAATTTTTTAGTCATGAGAGTATAGTAGAATTGTACTAGATAGGTTTCAAGATTAGGAATAAAGCTGGAAGGTCTCTTGCATATTATTGAAGAGGTTATCTCTGATTACATCTGGTATACATAAGTGTGATTCTTTAAACTTAATACAAATATACAGTTTCCAATCTCTCCTGTAGTGTTATGTCGTACGAGTTATAAATTTTCCAATTCATTAGCATAGAGTTTATCTGTGTTTATATAGTTGTTTTAGAGTTTTGATCAAGGATCAAATTAAATGATACTTTAATTAATACATAGATTCATCTTGATATACACTAGGATTTTATAAGTAGTATGGGTTTGGGATAGTTGTATTTATGGCTTGGAATCTCTGATAATAATTGACTTCTGCACATTGTATTTGTTATATTGTATAGCCCAATGGATAAAGCACTAATCAAATACTGATAATTTCCATATTGTTGCATGTCTAGTTATATATTGCCTATGTTTCTGCAAACACAAACATAAAATCCATTATGTCCTATATTTGTATATGTTTTTTGTGATCTATCTATCTCATGCTCCATTTCATGGTTGATCTTCAATGGGTAATTAGCCAGTTATCTAGTATCTCCCAGTTATGTTGAGTTTTTTGTGAGAATCTTGCTTGATTAGTACAACATGGACTATCTAAAGGTATTAAAGGGTACCCCCTTGGTATAGCATAACATGAAGTGTAGAAGCATGGTATGAGTACTAGTTAGTTGGTCCTTTTCATTACTTGGAATAATAGTAGGAGTTAGATTCTCTTTAAAAATTTATCAGAAAAAGAAAAGGTTGTTGTTCACTCATTACAGCATAAAAAAAAACCAACAAAATGGTGAATCTTTTCAGGAACTGAAAGTAATTTATAATAAGTAATGTAAGGTTTTTAAAGTTGAGCTAGAATCCTAGCCTGCTTACTTATCTTAACCAGTTAGTTGAAAATTTATAGTATAGAGTTATATTTGTTTATCCCAAGGATTTGTATTACCACTATTTTTTTTGGGTGATTTACTTAAAGCTCCTTGTTTTTATCGTCTATCCCGTGAAGTCCTCTCTAGCACAATTCATATTACTCAAATTTAGTGTATATTTTCCCAGCTAAGTGTTGGGTGGCGATTTGAAGAAATCTTTGTGTAGACACCTAAATTTGACCAGGTGTATCTTAAACATCAAATTTATAAATCTCAGCCAGTTGCCCCAAATCTCATCAAAATGCATTAAAATAGATCAACATCAAATCAAATGGACATTTATCAAGAAAAGTGGACAAAAATCAAATTAAATCAAAGGATTAAATAATCATGAAATCAAATAATTAAATACAAGCCTAAAAGGGATTAATCAAATTATGTCATTGATTTTAATCAATTAATTGTATAGTTTAAATCAAAAATCAAATCCAACCCATTCACCCTTACATAGATAAATTAATTAAATGATTGAATTAAATAATTCTTAAATTCTTTCAACTCAAATTGATCAACCAATGAGAGTTGAGGATCTTGTCTTCTTGTCCCACCCTTTGAGGACAACCATTTAAATTTCCCTGCATTTGAAATCAGCTCAAAGCTTTTTACTCAACCAAGGCTTGACCATGATCAATTCACTCTACCCCCTACCCTTGGGAAATTGCTATAAATACAAGCCCTTTTTCTTTGTATTTGAGATCCAAGAAATTCAAGAGAAAAGCATCCTTATTCTAGGCATTTGGAGAGCATTTGAGAGAATTTGATAGTATTTCAACATTTGCATAGCATTTTGAGCATCATTTTGAGAAGCATTTGTTGATTTCATAGCATGAATCATGAGCATTTAAATGGAAAACACACACATCTTTGATCATTTGAGCTAGATTAGAGCATGTTTATCAATTTTTCTCATTCTAGGATTGTCCTTGAGAGAGATTAAGGTTAAGAGATCTCTTAACAAAGCTTAGATAGAGAACCATGAGATGTCATGGATTTAACTTCAATTCTTAGATTAAATTATATTTTCTTTCCATAGAGTTTTTTTTATTGATCCTAATTTTATGAAGGTGTAATCTCACAAACACAAATGGCGCCCATCGTGGGGCTTTAAGCCTCATTTCTAACATTTTTATCTTAAAATTTTGTGTGTTTTGCATTATTTTTCTTGTTATTTTGAATAAAAAAAGAGAAGAGCTACCTACAAAGGATTCAGAGCCGCGTGTGAGCAGCAAAGTGCCATGTACAGAGTTTATTTCTTTTCTGTCTTTCATTCTTAGGCTGCCCGTGAGATAAAGTGTGTCGCCTGGATCTGTAAAGCACCACCTATCAGACACTAAAGACCACCTGTGAACTTCCAAGAGCCATGTACTAGCAACGTTTAACCGCACTTTGCACGTTCTATGCCACCTGTGGTTTTTATTTGGCCGCTTGTGGAATTTCTAGAGCCACCTATTAAGATTTAAAAGTCGCTTTCAAAGTTTTTATTTATGCTTGGTAATAGTTAAAAGCTATGTATTAGTTGTTAAATGACACGTAGATCTTTTTTCTTTAAATCAAATTTATGATGATTTTCTCACTATTTTAATCCTCTGTTTTTTTCATTGCTACATATGAAAAATCATCTGAAAGTGCAGAAACCAAAGAAGCAAGTCACAAGGCCTAGCAAAGAGGTAAGGATTAAAACTAAACATGATAAGAAAATAAATGCAGCTAATATTTTAGAGAACTTAAAGGAAGAAGAACACTTTTATGATCACTATATTAAAGTGTTTTTCACTTATAGAGAAAAATTTCCTACTCTTTGATTGATTTTCATTCTTAGTTCTTTAAGCTTTAATTTGACAAAATTTGATTAAAGAGATTTTAGGAGGGAATTTGTCAATTTAATTTCCAATTTTTCCTTCACTTTGTTTTGATTGTGTTGACTAACTTGTTGGAGGAGCTGGAGTAAGAATGATTGGCACTAGGTGAGTTGAAATAAGAAAAATCAATCAAAAATGTGCCTAGCCTTTGCTAGCTTTGAAAATGAGGTACTTACCTTATCAAGCTTGCATTGATTAAATTGTGGCATTCATTTAAATCTAGAATAATTAGGGAAATTCTACTAATTGTCTAAATTGAACAAGCATTAGGCATATGCTCTTCACTTTTCAAAGTGAATAAAAAATCCAAATGTGCAAAGTCAATTTAGTGCAAAGAAAAGGATAAGGAATTGAACCACACATTTCAATTTTAAGAACCTCCTTGTCAAGGGGTTGAAAAAGAACAAATATTTCTTGAGGTGTTTGGAACAAAGGAAGACAATAGGGATATTCTCTTCACTCTTTGAGTGAATCAAATTCCCAAACTTTTTGGACTAAGTTCAATTTTCACTTTCCATATACATGATAGATAAAATAGAGTTTTAGAGGGCCTGCCTCCTGAGATTTTCCTTACAAGGACGGTGAGAGGGAACGAACCAAAGTGGGAGACAATTGCTTTTTCCATGATATCATCTGACCCACTATAAAAAAAATGTACTTTACCTTAATCAAAAAGTGACTAAACCTTGTGCAAGTCATCCTCACTTCCTCGAGTAGTACTTTAGGATTGTGCAAAATCATACTCTCATGCGTGTGGGAAGCAAGCAAGGGGGTAAAGGAACTTGGAAAGATTTAGAATGGAAGTGAATTAAAACCTTGTTAAATAGAAAACCTACCTTTTTAGAGCCATTGTTAAAAGAAAAAATTGTTTGACTCTAAGGTAGATTGTTTGGAAGAAATTCTTGTGTATACCCGTAAAAACATCCGAGAACATACACTTTAGTGTTGTTTTAGGGATATGGTATAATTTTGATGTGTGTGTTGAGCTTGTACTTTTTTCATTCAAGATTATTTTTTGACAATTCTGATCAAAACTTTTAAAATTTTAAATCTAAAAAATAACAAAAAAAATTGACAATTTCAACTTCGATCAGCAAAGAGCTGCATACCAACAATTTAGAGCCACTTAAAAACAATCCTGGGCCACCTATAACTTTTAAAACATCACTTTTAAATAGTAAATAGCCACATAAGCCACTGGAAAGTTCCGCGTGTCAAAAGTTTAAAACCGCCTATCAACAGGCAAATGCTGTCTGCGAACTACAGAGTGCCGCGTACAAGAATTTCAGTGACTGCGTATCAAAAATTAAAGGCCACCTACACACAGGCAAGAGCCGTCTAGAAACAAAGAAGGGAAAACAATGGATATATATCGAGGGTTTGAGAACAAGAAAATTCCATTTTTGGATACCCTTTTGGATGTTTAACCTCTGTGTATACTCAACTGGATCAGAATCCACCATTATTGGACATTTTGCAAAATCATCCATGGATTGATCACTTAAGTGAGATAAAAGCCTAGGATCTTCATTTGATTTATGTTAAAGTAAGATTTTACATGATCTCATTACATTAAGGCTACCCTACAATCAAATGGATCTTATCTAAGGCAAGAGTGTCCTTTTTCGGGTGATCCTTTTAGTTCTTTAAGACCTTTACAAGAACCCATCAAGGAAACACAACCAACAATGTCCTTACCATTTGGCCATATAGATCTTGATCAAATCAACCATGTAAACAAAGATATGAACAACAATGGAGGGGGAAATGTTGATCCTAACAACCAAGGATCCAATAACAATACCCATGGAGGAGCAAACAATTACCCTAACAATCAAGGGTTGAACAATAATAACAATGGGGTAAACATTGACCCTAACGATGAAGAAGCCACTGAAGAAAAGGTTAATGAAGCTATGCAAAGTCCTTTTTTCATGAAGCTTATGGAAAAAGTGTTGGAAAAAGACAAGGAAAAGTACTTTTTAGACCTAGAAAAAATGGGTCTCAAACTTCCACATAATTATGATGTCAACAAACTTAAACAAGAAGAAGCTAAGGATAATCCCATTGATATCATGAACAATAAATTTTTACTTTTCCAAATGCAATTAAACAATATAACAAAGTGGGGTTCCTAAACCCTTTTCTATCAAAGCTTTGTGTCCATTTCCATTTGATAAGTCATTAATCATTGTTCCATTTCCAACAAATGCTATTTTTCCTAAATATGACAAATATGAAGGAACAACTAATCCTCAAGATCACTTAAGGGAATTTTGTGCCTTAATTATAGATTTCATGCATGACACAACTTACCTAATGAGGTTATTCCCTAGAAGTTTGGGAGGTATGGAAATGGAGTGGTTTTCAAAGTTTATACCTTCCGGCATTCGAACCTTTGAAGAATTGGCCTCTAAGTTTGTAACTCATTATTCCTATAACATAAAACATGAGGTTACAATGCTTAATTTATGTAACACCAAACAAAGAGAAGGAGAGGGATTCCTACTTTTCCTACAATGATGGAGAGCAGTATTTGCTAGATACCCTCGAAGTGTACCTGAAAAAGAGAAGATGGATATTTTGTAAACAGCTTGAATCATGAAATGAACTATCGATTAAGGCTACAATGTCCTAGGTCATTTCAAGACATAATTGAGAATGGCGTGACAATGGAAGAGGTATTGGTAAAAAGTGAAGAAATTAAAATTTACAAGGATAACAAGAATGACAACAAAAACAATGCCTCCAACACTAATCAAAATCGCAATCCCCCTAACAAAAACTGATTTTGGATAAGGAATAACAACAATAAAGGAGTGGTTAATGATGGAGTGGTAGAGGCTAACACTTTAAAGGCCACTCCTTTCAATCTCACTCAAAATTCAGTTCAAGCCAATAATTTGAATCAAGCACCCAAAGCACCCTTTAACAACAACAACACTAATAACAACTTTGGGAATAATATAGGAGCTTACAAGCCTAAACCTTTCTTTGCACCTACACCCAAAAGAACATTCACTAATTTGGGTAAACCATTGGAAAATTCATTAAGGACACTTATTGAAAATAAAATTATTGACTTACCAAGGGCTCAACCATATGAACCTCAAATCAAGCCAAATTGGTGGAGTGAGAATAACCATTGTGAGTACCATAGAAATTGGGGACACAAGACAAATGATTGCATGCGTCTTAAGCATGTGATACAAGATCTCATTGACAATGGTGTGGTAAAATTATAAGGCCCTCAAAATAATGAAGATCACATGGCATTTAAACAACCTTTTTATAAACATGAAAAAGGAGAATCTTCCAATTCGAATAATGGAGGAAACAATGGGAATAATACAAGAGGCAGTAATAATGTTAACTTTGCTCATACTTATGACAATACTATCAATGTTGTGGTAGTCAAAGAGAAACCTATTTAAGAGTCCTTTAATGCCATCACAAGGGGGAAAGACTCAAAGGTTACCCTACAAGGGGGTACTCCTATTATTATTGGCCCTAAAACACCAACTATTTTGGCTAAACAAACACCACCCACAACAAAGCCTTATAGTTTGATAGATCAATTACAAAAGACTCCAGCACAAATATCAATTCTGGAGTTGTTGAAATTATCTCCTAATCACAAGGAGATCTTGGAAAAATCCTTGGTTGAGACCACCGTTCCTATAAACTTGGAGGAAGATAAATTTTAGAACATGGTAGGACATCGCATAGCCCCTCATTGTCTTTCATTCTAAGAGCAAGATGATATGTCTATCACACATCCTCAAAACTTACCCTTGCATATAGAGGTGTTTATCCAAAGGCATAGGGTCAAGAGAGTTCTCATAGATGGGGGAGCTGGTCTTAATATTTTCACTTTAAAACCTTGTCAAGTCATTAGGGTTAACCGAGTCTTCCATTGATCCTAAAAAGAACATCACCATTAAGGCTTATGATGAGGAGGAAAGATCTTCAAAGGGTATGATCATTCTACCAATTCAAGTGGGACCTATCAAAAAAGATACCATATGTTAGGTCCTTGATATGAAATTGACCTACAATATCTTACTAGGGAGGCCATGGATACATGAAATGCAAGCGGTACCTTCTACATATCACCAATGCATAAAGTTTCCATACATGGGGGAAAAGATCACGATTGGAGGAGATTCAAACCCTTTCCAATATTGTAATTCTTTAAATCCAAGTCATGAATTTTATATTCCTCATAATAGGGAAGGAGTCATCCCTGATATTACCATGGAAGAACCCAAGGAGGAAAGTTCAAAACCAACATCAAATGTTACATCAACTTCT
Organism: Thuja plicata; assembly: GCA_018584345.1. Lineage (NCBI taxonomy): Eukaryota > Viridiplantae > Streptophyta > Pinopsida > Cupressales > Cupressaceae > Thuja > Thuja plicata. Next base: position 1,306,568 of record MU223595.1, on the reverse strand, counting down.
AACCCTATTCAAAATAACTCAACTACATCAACTAAGGGAAAAGAAAAGATGAGTTATGAGGGTTCAAATTCAAATGATAATTCAGTCTAGACTTCAACATTGAGAATGGAAACTTTGAAACCCACTAAGGAGGAAATAGAACAAACTAAGAAAGATCATTATCAAAAGATGAGTGACCTGATGAACCAATTTGAGAAACAATGCAAAATTCACTCAAAAGTGGTAGGGGAATATTATGTTTCCCTATTTGATTTACCTACATCTCCAAGGACACATGGGAAGCCATCCAAAGATCATCAACCTCATAAATATAATTCTCATTTTGTGAGAGAATGTGATAAGAAAGAAATGGAAAAAGAGGATAATGAGGTATTACAATGGCTTTATAAAGAGGACGATAATTCAACTAATCCCAATGAAAGGGTGCAACATATCAACATCCAAACTGATCAATATGGAAAAGGATTTGATATCATGAAGAAAATGGGGTATAAGGGAAGAGGACCCTTAGGAGTTCAACATAGAGGGTTGTTAGAACCTATTGAACCAGTTTGGAGAGAAAAAGAAGAGAAAGTCAGCATAGGTTTTCAACATAACGGAGAAAGTTCAAGTCCCATGCATGATTTTTGTGCACATATTCATATGGTAGGTTTTGAAAGTGAAGATGATTCTAGGGATTATGAGTGGGATTCCTTGTCTGAAGAATCTTGTCATGACATAGAGGTTGATACCATTCACATTTATACAACTCCTCCTAAAGTTGAGAATCAAGAACATGTGACTCAAAGTTTGAATTCAACTCAAACATCAAGTGAACCTCAACAAGCTAATGTTGAAAAAGAACCTCTTTACACTTAATGGGTAGGTGAACCTTGGGTACCTTCATGGTTGGGATATTCTAACCTAGTTTTTAATCCACATGCTTTCTTTCCCATGGAAATCTTAGAGGACTCTAATGAAGAGGATTTTGATCCTTCTTCCATGGACCATCTTGAAGAGGCACGTGTCATAGACCTTGAAGATACAATGTATGAACCATTAAATGAAGTCATGTCCTTAAATCATTCAAATGAAATTCCATCCAATGAATCTTTGTCTTTAATTCACCCCAAACTTATTGATTGGGATCTTTTCGAGCCAAATGACTTACTCTACTTCCCAAATGACAATGCAATGGCCTTATACCTCAATGCGGTTGAACCCAATTCTTCCATCAATGAATTCACTCCAAAAATGATGATAGGGGTAGGTGTTCAACCTCTTAATCCAAAAAATGAAAAGAAAATATACAAAAAATGAGAAGGTCTAGTGGTGAAAACCACCATGTGGCAGTGCTAGACCCAAAAAAAGTAAAAATAAAGGATCTTTCCGAAGGTGAAAACCCAACTATGGCACCTAAGGGAGAGAGGTTGGACACCTTACTAGCTCATGAAGATGAAAGATCACCTATACTCATTGAACCCATAGAAAAGGTTAACATTAGAACCGAAGGAGATCTTGAATTCATTCACTTGGCAGCATCTTTGATTCCCTTGGAGAGAAAAGAATTCATTGAATTATTTCAAGCAAAACAAATCAACTTTGCATGGTCATATGCTGACATGCCAAGATTAGATCCAAGTTTCATAATGCATCATTTAAATGTGAAACCCAGGTTAAGCCCGTCAAGCAGAAGTTGAGAAAAATGCATCCACATGTAGCTCTTTTAGTCAAAACATAATTGGAAAAATTACTCAAGGTGGGATTTATAAGAGTAATTTCATATGTCAAATGGATCTCCAAAATTGTACTGGTTATGAAACATGATAAAACCATAAGATTTTGCATGGATTTCAGAGATTTAAACCTTGCTTGTCCAAAAGATGACTTTCCATTGCCTAGCATTGATGCTATTGTGGATCTCAATGCGGGTCATTCTATGTTTTCACTTATGGATGGATTTAGTGGGTATAATCAAATTCACATTGCACCTAAGGATCAAGATAATACAGCCTTTACATGCCCATGGACTACTTTTTGTTGGAATATAATGCCATTCAGTCTCAAAAATGCTGGAGCCACTTATCAAAGAGCAATGACTACCATTTTCCATGGCATGATGCACACCTTTAAGGAAGATTATGTTGATGACATTCTAGCTAAGTCACATAAAATAAAAGATCATTTATCCATACTTGAAAAGATTTTTACAAGGCTAGAACAATTCAAAGTGAAACTCAACCCAAAGAAATGTACTTTTGGGGTACAATCTGGAAAACTCCTAGGGTACATTATTTCTGCAAAAGGAATTGAAGTAGATCCTGAAAAAGTACAAGCAATAATGGACATGGACATTCCAAAGAATATTATTCAAATGAGGTCACTTCAAGGAAGGCTTCAATCCATAAGGAGGTTCATTTCTCAATTGGCAGAAAAATGCCATTCTTTCACCAAATTGCTACATAAAGACACCATCTTCACATGGGATGGGGACTGTGATAAAGCATTTACATTGTTGAAAACATATTTGATGAATCCACCTATCTTGATGCCACCTATTCAAGGCAAACCTTTATTACTCTATATTTTAGCAACAAAAAAATCTTTAAGAATCTTATTGGCATAAGAAGATGATAAAGGAAAAGAAAGAGCTATCTACTACTTGAGTAGAACATTGATCAAATATGAATTAAACTATAGCTTCATGCAAAGAGCTTGCCTAGAAGTGGTATTTGCCTCTCAAAAGTTAAGACATTATATGTTAATGCATAAGGTGAAGCTCATAGCCAAAATTGATCCATTAAAATACTTACTTAGCAAAAAAAATTTAACTGGAAGGATTACAAAGTGGGTAATGGTGCTTAGTGAATTCGACATCGAATATGTTGATAGGAAATCAATCAAAGGTCAAGTTATTGCCAATCAATTGGCTGAATATCCTCAAGAATCTATACATCCTATTCAAGTGGAGTTTCCGAATTCTGAAATTGTTAATGTGGAACTAAGACATGGACTTTATACTTTGATGGATCTTACACCCAAAATGGTAGTGGAGCAGGCATACTTTTGATTACACCACAAGGTTACACAATCCCAAAATCTTACAAGTTATTGTTCCCTTGCACCAATAACATAGTAGAGTATGAAGATTTGGTCATAGGTATCAAGATGGCGATGGAATGGAATGTCATAGAATTACAAGTCTATGGGGACTCTCAATTAGTCATCAATCAAGTTAATGATGAATATAATACCAAGGTTGAAAAATTGATGCCTTACAAAATATTGGTGGATGATTGGAAAAAGTACTTTACTTTGATTACTTTTGAACAAATTCCAAGAGACAAGAATAGAGTAGCGGATGCAATGGCTACTTTGGCATCTTTTCTTCAAATGCCCGATCAAAATGAAAAGTGTGAGTTCTTAGTGGAAGAATTGGTTAAACCAGCATTTGACCCATCTAATACCCAAATTATTGCCCTTCTAATTAGACATGACTCACCATGGTATGGACCCATTTATGCCTACCTAAAAGATCAAACCTTACCCATAGACCAAACCCGTGCTCAAAAGCAACATTTCATAAGACAAGTGGCTCGTTATATCATCCTTTCTGACATATTGTATCGTAAAGGTCTTGATGGAATGCTCCTTAGATGTCTAGAGGAAGATGAATCAAAATTAGCTTTAAAAGATGTCCACGAGGGGATTTTTGGGTCACATTCGAGTAGTTTAAACCTAGCTAAGAAAATCCTACGCATGGGGTACTTTTGGAAAACCTTAGAAAGAGATGCTTGTTAGTTTATCAAATTTTGTGCAAAATGTCAATACCATGGAGACATGATCCATGAACCGGCACAAGAGTTACACCCATTTGTCACACCATGGTCATTTTATCAATGGGGCTTTGATTTGATTGGCATGATTTATCCACCTTCTTCAAATGGACACAAGTATATTATCACGACAACAGAGTACCTCACTAAATGGGTTGAGGTTGTCCCTTTAACAACTACAATGGGGAAGAAAATTTCCATGTTTATCCTAAATCATATCATTTGCAGATATGGCATTCCTCACGCCATCATCATGGATAATGGAAAACATTTTAAGAATAAATATGTTGATGAAATTTGTGACACATTCCATATTACACATCACTCTTCATCCATTTACTATCCCCAAGGTAATGGACAAGCGGGGGCTACCAACAAGAACATCCTTAAAATCCTTAAGAGATCCGTTGGAAAGTCAGGAAAAGATTGGCATCTTAAAATAAATTCAGCATTATGGGCCTATAGGACTAGTATTTGCACCCCGACAGGAGCTACACCTTTTTCATTGGTTTATGGGGCCAAAGTTGTTCTACCTTTAGAAGTTGAAATACCATCCCTAAGAGTATCATTACATGGATTAATCATGGATGAGGATTATATAGTTGCCCAACTTCAACAATTGGAGATGTTGGAGGAACATCAAACTCAAGCCTATGATGATTTGAAAGTGTATCATAATCAAATTTCAAGGAACTATAACAAGCATATTAAACCAAGAACCTTTCAAGTAGGAGATCTAGTATTGAGAGAAAATCCAAAAAATTAGGTTGATAGAGAAAAGAAAGGAAAGTGGGAAGCAAATT
>MU223595.1:1251654-1268420 GCA_018584345.1 Thuja plicata | reverse complement strand
AACCTGATCCAAAATTTCTTCCTCTATGTCATCATTCTTTTCTTCCCTTAATACCTCACATATTTTCTCAAGAAAAACTAATAGTTGAGAATCATGGTAGATTCCTAACTCACAAATTTTATCCATTTATTCCATTCCCAGAGGCCTGATATCTGAAGGTATTTCCCAATAGATCTTTATTATTCTCATGAATAAATGTAGTGCAGGTTCACCTTTATATCTTTCCAAACTAAAGAATGTATCCAAAGGGGACATGTAATATTCTTCCTCTATGTCATTATTCTTTTCTTTTCTTAATTCCTCAATACTTTCTCAAGAAAAATTATTAGTTGAGAATCATCATATATTCCTAACTCATGAAGTTTATCCATTAATTCCCTTCCAAAAGGCCTAATATCTTAAGGTATTTCCTAATAAAATCCTTATCATTCTCATGAACAAATGTATTGCAGATTCTCCTTCATATCTTTCCAAATTGAATAATGTATCCAAAGGGGACATGTACAATTATTCTTCCACAATGTAATTTGGATCTTCTTCCATACTGCAACTTTTCTCTTCATATCATTCATAGCACATGTTGTCTTCTTCACCATTGGCATCATGAAATGTATAAAGAAACCATTTCTCAAACTGTCTCCATGATGAGATACATTGTGTGGGTAGTGATTCATATACTTGTCTAGCATTATCTTTTAATGTCCTGACAAATAGCCTCATTACGTGATCCTCTATAGAAACCTCATAATCTTCTATGAATGTATAAAATGCATCCAAGTGTTGTAGTGTCGATTCATCCCATTTTCCATGGAAATTTCGTTGAAGTTGTGAAATTTTAGGGGATAACTTATTTTGGATGCATTGAAATCTCCTAAGATCTAATGGCCTGATACCATATGGAATAAACAGATTTCTTTGAAATGATGGATACATTTGAAAAAACAATCCACCATATCCTTTTGAGTCTTCTCCCTCAGTCGAGTCACTGACTAAAATGCTTTGTTCAATAGAGTCACCACCTTCTTAGCAGAAGGAAAATACTTGTTGTCTTCTGAGTTCTTTTCTCCCAGTAGAGTCTTAAATATATCACCAGAGCTTCTAAGTAAAATACAAAAATGTTCTTTTGAAAAACTCCCCAGTAGATTTGCCAATCTTTTGGTGCTCAAATTGATAGATTAGATTTCCTATGGACTTACCAATCCAATGTTGGGAAACCCAAGTGATTTGGCCAACTAACAAGTCACAACCAAGGCAAGGTTGGAACTTTTGCAATTCTGGCTCTGCAAATCCAAGGCTGGTAGGCTTATACCTTGACTTATACTTCAAGTTACAAGGATTTTTATAGTAGATAACAAACACTTCAACCTTCTCTCTCAATTATGGCAATGAACTTGAAAGAAATCTAACATAAAGCAATATATCGTGAACTATAAACTGAAATACTTTAAGTAATTGAAAGAATGTTTAGTAAATGTGTATGTAATTTCAAATGAATAGATAGATATGATAGCACAAAACTATAAACAATGAACTGAATAACTATAATCCAAATAATGATTTGACCAGTGCCTTATTCTACCATGGGCAATAGAGTCAAGATCATTCCAATCTTATGTTCAACCTCAGAGATAGTTTTACAAGAAAACTTATCACTTCAAAGGTGTTATGGAATGTACATTCAACCTAAAACAAATTCAAGGATATTTCAAATGGGTAATACTTCTCAGATGATAGACCAATTGACTAAGGCCTCAATCAACAGAATTTAACCATGGAAAATGAGAAAATCAATTGAAAATATAGACTATGAATCAAATCAGGAAGCATGCACATCCAACTATCACTTTGAAGAAGTTCTATTGGTTTATCCGAGTGACTAATTGTAAAATGATAATGAAACTATTACACATGTGAAAGAAAAAGGACTTATCTTTATTGATTCTGAAAAAATAGTACATCTAGGTCCATATTATACTTGTTGATTAAAAACAATCCAAATATGTGAAATTGTATTGTATTTTATTCCCCTCTCTTTACATTTTACATTATGTATATATATGTGTTTGAGTGGCATTTCACACCTTTTTAGGGTGAAAAGACACAACTCTTATTAAAAAATATTTTGAAAAAACAATAAACTAACTAAAAAATAACTACCTAACTTTCAGATTTGGCTTTGGTCAAAAATTGAAAACAACTCATGAAAAGCTAATATTTCTTCTGGAGATAGGAAATTTGATTTCCCGAACTGGGTCAATTTTAGATTTTTAAAATTCAACTATCTTTATCCTCTATCAAAATCATCTATGTAGCATGTCTAAATTCTAGCATTTTCTGAAGGCTTCGATTAGTTAGTTCTATTTATTTGTGTCATAAAGCTTCCTTCCTTTGATCTTTTTTTTTTTATGGAAAAAAATGCTTCTTCTTAATGGATTGGGACTTCTAAATTATAAAAATTTAGGGTACCACCATGGGGTATGGACTTCATTGGTCCAATAGACCCTCCATCCAATGGGAAATCTTACATCCTGGTGTGCACTGATTATCTGACAAAATGGGTCAAGGTAAAAGCTATGAAACATTCACGGGACCATAAGGTTGTAGAATTTTTGTATGATGAGATTTTCACTAGATATGGAGTACCAAGAGAACTTGTAACTGACCAAGGTGCCCAATTCACTTCCAATCTAATAACAAAGCTCATGAAAGAATATAATATCAGACATCGAAATTCAAGCCCTTATCACCCTCAAGCCAATGGAAAGGCTGAAGTTACAAATTGGGAAATAGAAGCAATCTTAACAAAGATAGTTCATTTGCATCATCGGGACTGGAGTAGTAGGCTATCAAAAGTTATCTGGGCATATAGAACAACTTGGAAGACAACTATAGGATTCACTCCATTTGAACTATTGTATGGAAAAATAGCTATGATACAAGTTGAATTTGAACACAAAACACTATGGATAGCACTAGAGTTAAATATCGATCTTCCTGCAGCACAGAAGGATCAATTACTACATCTCAATTCCTTGGATGAAATGCACAAATCTGCACCAGAGAAAACTGAAATAGTCCATAAACAAAGAAAAAAATGGCATGACTCACATATCAAGAGCGAACAATTTCAAGTTAGAGATTGGGCATTGTTGTATGATTCAAGATTCAAAGAAATACAAGGCAAGTTGCAGACAACATGGCTGGGGCCACATGAAATAAGCCATTTTTTCACCAACGTAGCCATCCAATTGACAACAATTGATCCGGTACACTTCATGCTACTAGTCAATGGACATCGGCTAAATATGTATCACAAACCTCAAACAAAAGAATACTTCCTACAACAATTCCAGTAACAAATATCAAACAAGCAACAGGTAACACTTCATGTAGTAGAGGGAGAAAACCTTCTTCCTATAGCTCTTCAGTAAAAATCCATCTAGCATGTCCATAATAAACACTTCATGTTTACATGAAGTACATTCCTCCATTCACTTTCTATTTCTTCTTTCCAACTCATCTCATTTCTATAATCTTCCACCCACCCACCTTCCACGTCATCATCATTTTTCCTTTAAATGATTTCAATAAGAAGCCGAGTATGCTGATGTAAGCCACTGCCACTATTCATTCCACTCTCGCCACCTTTTCCGGCATGTGCAAAGATTGAATGATAGGTACATGCTTTTCAAATTTCTTCCATTTTTAGCACATAGATTTTGATTATTGTATCTAGTACTACAATAAATATATCATTATGACATTACACCAATTCCATCCCTCATGCCACATTTGCCAAGTGTGGAAACTTTTCAATGTTACATAGGGGGGAGGGAAGTGTATTAATTCCAAACTATCATTTCTATTTATGCTTGAAAGATTTTATGTCACCTCAAATTTGCACTTAGCCTTGTCTCATTAAAAGTTCTAGTGCTATATCACACAACTGTCGTACCTTTATCCCTGAATCCTCCATGATTGTCAGACTTGATGTGACTTATAATTAAGCTATGTGACAACCCACAGTAAATATTATAATTTCTCCTATTTTAATTCATCACCATTGTTCATGCCAAGTAAAATAGAGAAATTTAGGAGAAAGCTCATAGTCTTTTTTAAAAATGGATAGTCTAAAATTCAAATAAGAAATAAGGCATCTACCTACTACTGAGAAGATAGATTGAAATTAGCAAGCATAGATGGGAGGCCAGCTGTAGAGACATGAGCCGATCATGCATGGTGTGTTACTCTCAGATGTTGAAGCAGTCAGAAGATTCAATGCATGCGGCTGGTTAGGGTATTTCCTAAGGTTAACAGAATTTGATGAGGACTCAGCAGCAGAATTTGTGAGTACATTTGAAGAAGGTCAGGAAACTATGTGGGGATTGAAAGTGGTCACAAAAAAGGATAAGATTGCAGAATTTACTGGATTACCAATGGCTGGAGAGCATTACCCTAATGTTCATGATGCTAGATCAGCAAGGGCTCAGTTCACCCTACCAGGTGATCCTCCTTTGGAGATTACCAAATAGGGTTGCAAGAGAATGTCTATCCCTCAACCATATAATGAGTTGGCTACACATATTATCAGGTATTTTACATGTGAGGGGATATTTTCCAATTTGCATGTACATCATTTCAAATTACTGATTTATGTGAGGCATAATCTAGCAGTAAATGTTCCAAATTTTTTGTATAATATGTCATGCATTAGTGCTGAAGAGACCCAAAAAAGGGAATGAAAATTTTGTTATTCACCATGCCCTAATTAAATGGTTAATAGAGAGATATCTTAGGGATGCCTCTCCCATGGCATGGTTGGATTTTTTCTAGTGCAAAACCCTACAACCACAGGTTAACCCTAATAAACAAATTGGTCATGATAATGTAATACCAACTGACCCAGCTGTTGAAAAAGATACCCAAGGGGAAGAAACTGTAAATCTTCAAAAAAATGTGCCCTTACCTACTCATGAGAGTAATGTACCTACTTCTTCCTGAACCAAAGTAAAATAAAAATTAAATGAAGAACCTTTAGTTCCTACAGCCAAACCACAAATCCCTACTTCTTCGAAGGGGAAGAAAAGGAAGTCGGTTCCTGCAGCAGCTGCTCCTGCAGTAGAGAAGCCGAAGAAGGCTACTAAAGAAAAGGCTATATAAATTGTAGAGACCCCTATGAGAAGGAATCCAAGAATGAGAGGAGAGCTCCCTAGGGCATCCTCCATAAGCCAACCCACTTCTCCTTTGCAATTTGAGGAATATCCCAATGTGCAAATAATTCCAATGATTCCCTAAATCAGTCTACAGTCCCAGACTTTCCTCCGCACTTCACAAAAAATTATGAAGCTGAACCTAGTGTTTTTAAAAATAGTTCCTAGGAAATCCATCAGGACATTCCAATCACTAACCAAGAGAATGCCTCAGTAATCCATCAGTCATCCTATGCAGAAACTACCTTAGTGCCCTACAATAGAACTTGGTTGATAAGTTTCTTAGAGTAGTCTTGGAAGGAACAAAGGAGGCAAAGAAATCAAGCAGAAGATTGTGGCCCAATCACATTGCAAACACTTCTCTTTGGATTGCATAATAAGTATGTTTTAAAAACAAATTTCTCGGGAGAAGAAAATAAGAAACTAAAGAAGGTCATAACAGAGCAAGGGGAATAAATTGTGGAATTGAAAGAACAACTGGAAAAACAAAAACAGAAGATGGATCATGCCCTCAAATTGGTTGATTAGATAATTGTGTGTAGGCCACCTCCTAGGGTTTATACCATCTGTTTGAAAGAATAGTTCCTCTTATTCTAGCTAATGATGACCATCAAAGATATTGATTCTGAGTCCAAGTCAGCTCAATAATTTTATTTCCTTTATCAGACTCTTCCCTCATGGAAACAAAATCTACTTTGTGAACTATACATGCATAAGTTCATTATCCCAGCTGAGACTAAGTGGAATCCTCTACTCTACATAGGGGATATACACCTAAGGGCATTGATGTCCTGGATGCACAATGAAGCCAACTATGATAGACAATTGGAAAATTATAGGGAACAAGAGAAAATAAATCCATTACCATTAAGAGCAGAGAGAAGCAAGCCAGCTATACTCCTCAAAGATTGGCCCAATTTGACTTATGGAAAAATTAAGGAAGAAACAAGGGAAAATTTTTTTGGGATTTGAACAGAGTTTTATGCAGAGTATGACAGTTTATCTTACTTTGTCTTTTAGAGAGCCCTGGCCAGAGCCAAAAGCAAATGGGGTAGGTTATCTGAGGCATTAAAGAGATTAGAACCCCACAGTCCTATCAACCTCCAAGAAGCTATTCAAAGAGTGAAAAAATACATATAACTAGGAAGGCAAACTAGACAGGAACTCTGGTGTCCACTCACCATGTAGCCACCGATGCTCCTTTGGCCCCTGTATGACATCAACACTGACAGACTTGACTAACTTTAGGAAGATCATAGATTGGATGTCTAGGAGATAACAAGAGGGTTCTATTACACCTTTAAAAGCCAAAGGAGATGAAGAACAGAGGTTGGAGATTTCAGAGCAATGACCATAAGACGTAATGCTTGAGGACAAGCATTCAGCTTGCCAAGGAGCAAATGATGCCTATTTTATTGTCTCTATTATATTAATCCCTACACTATGTTTTCAAGTATTATCAGAACAATTGTGAACTTTTAGTCAGTTAAACTTTTGTTAAGTACAAAAAGAACCAATAAACCATGGGTCGAATAGATATGTCATATTATGCCAATAGTATATATATGTTGCAGTATTTCATATAATAATCAGAATGTGTGTTCTAACATCTAGATTAATTTGATAAGCTACTTGCATGAATATCTTTTGCATATTAACTAATCTTGCTAGCAAGTAGGAGTCATTGGGAGTGGTCGACGACATTGAAGGAGGACGTAAAGACTAGCTTTGAGCAGATAAGCCATCATGGCATCAGAAGACACGGCTGCCACAATTTAGGAACCACTATTTCAAAGATGCATAAATGTAGCTCTACTATATTCCCTCTATATTACCAGCATGTTGACTTGATCGCCTAGACTTCATTGTGCACGTAGTGGGTCATTGTGCTTCCTATTTTCTCTCTTTGGCGTGGTTTTAGTTAGTTAGTTTCTTTTCTATTTTGGAATAAAGAAGTCAATCATCTATTTATAGGGAGGAGACTATTTTTTTGTAAGTTTGGATTTTTAGAAGAAAAACAATCTTCTGATCGTATCTAGTTCAGCAAGTTCATTTTCAGCTTCATGTCTTATTCTCATGTAATCAGTTTTGAAAGATAATGAAGTAACTTTTGGTTCATATTTTGTGTTCATAGATTAGCAGAAGCTGACCAAGGGGGCCCACTTAGTAGGTGGATTAGAGAATAAGTAGAATATATTTACTTTATGCATTTCCAGCATTCTAGATGTAAGATTACAGTTTCTTCCTGCAGCATTGTACTTCATGAATGTTCCTGCAGCACCTGCAAGGATAGCTATAGTGAATGCTCTAGGTTGAAAGAATATATTTAAGTAGAGTTTGCAAGTTTTAGAATTCATTTTAGTAAGGGCTAAGTGTGCTTCCTTTCCTACAACCCTAGTATAGATTCATTTCATGTATTTTACTTTCCTGCAGCATAGGTAGAATGGCTCCTTAAGGAACTTAGTGCACATACTGTCCCATACCATTTCAAGTATATGTCCCTGGGTTGAAAAATTAAATGCACCTCATGATGGGAGAAGTGATCCTTAGATTGAATAAACTATTCCTAAGAGAGGCTTTGGGCATGATTACTAAGCACCTATTGTGAGGTGGTTCACCTGTTACAAATATTGAGGTGTCTCTAAATTCAGGAACAAATATGCCACCACCAGCTAGTCTTGGGAATGCTACCACATCCAATGTTGCATTATCAAATACTAAAGGTACTAATTCAACCCAAAAGACACATTTCTATGCAGAAAGGTATAGACAATTTATTTTCCTTGGTATTCCAGTTTATCCTAATGAAATTCCAAAAGAAATTAGGGAAAAACTTGCAAAATTTGATGGTAATAATGTTATAACATGTGAAGAGCATTTGAAAAAGTTTATTGATATGATGGATGACTATGAAATCAAACATGATGATATGATGGTGAAATTGTTTGTTCAATCACTAACTGAGGATGTTGGGGATTGGTTTAGAGGACTACCCCATGATTGTCTAGGATCCATGGATGAAGTCAAAGACTATTTTAGGGATCAATATGGTGATAAGACAAATGAAGGATTTCTGTTGAATGAGTTCAACAATATTGAGAAGAACTCAAATGAAGAGGTTGTTGAATTCAACATCAGATTCCAAAGAGAAATGCACAAGTTGTTTCAAGTGATGAGACTAGATGATAAGGTATGTCTCGCAACTTATTTGAATGCTTTTGATGCAAATATGGGTTATCTCCTAAGCGACAAGAACCCTATGAATATTAGGGAAGCATATAAGATAGCAGTGAACATTGAAACAAATAGAAAAGTGTCAGGGAAAGTAGGTAGAAGGGAAGATTGGAAGCCAACAAGGTTTATTAAAAAGGAGTCAAACAAACCTTCAAGTACTAAACCAAAAGAAGATGATAGTCTAAAATAGAATTCTTTAAAGGATTTAAATCCTGGAGAGAGTAATAAAAATAGCACTTCAAATAATGACAATCCATCCTATGGTAATTTCAATAGACAACTTAGGAGGCAAAACTACCCTTACACTACCCAATGGAAAGATTGGAAGCCTATTCTCCCAGAGTAGAAAGACAATTTTGATGAAAAAACCCTTGACCCTTTACATAAGACTATTGTTAATATGTGCAATGATAATTCTTGGTGCATGGCTTGCCAAGCCTGCCACAATCTTGATTATTGTGTCATTACTACAAGAATATCAGCAAGTGAAGATCAGGAGGATGAGGAGGAAGAATTATATGATGATAATGGTTGTTCTATGGCTTTTTCACATTTGAGGGATGAAATGGTCTTTGATGATGAAACCAAAAAGAAATTTACATCTAGTTCATTGAACAGAAAATAAACATATTATTAGCAAGATGATTCTTATATACAAGAATGGGAAATTGATGATACGAGATGCAATGTTGAGAAGGGTGATGAAACACCTATTAATAAGAGACCCTCTGATGAGGAGATTGCTTAGATTATAGAAAATATAGTTACTCAAGAAAGGGGTAACTATAATTTAAGAAATAGAATGGTTGGGAATGCAGATGGAATACCTGCAAGTATTTTTGTTAAAGAAACTAAAATTGATACAAAATAGCCATAAGAAAAGGAAAAGTAGGCTGAAGGTGCCAAGAAAGTTTTGGTTAAAAAGGAAATTAAACCTGTTGGTCCAAATATTATGTATACAGAAAAAACAAAAACACCATAAAAATTTTTGCCTCCTCAAAGAGAAAATAAACAACAAAAAAAGGATGAATCCAAATTAGCTTCTCAAGGGGAGGATGAAGATTGTGTAAATGAAAAGCAAAACATATCTGATATGAAATATACCCATGTTGATATGGGGAAACTTTTGTCCCAAATTATTGTCAAGGTTCCTCTACTCGATATGATGAGAATAGGTAAACATAAGGAGGAAGTTTTAACATAGGTAAAAGGTGTTAGTTTAACAAAGATTCTTGGACTAGAGGCAAATAAGAAAATGCTAGATCCACAAGACAAACCTGTAAATAAGTAAAAGGAGTCTGATGATCTTGTTTCAAAGATTCCTCATATATATCTAGATACAAATGTTGTTAGTACGGAATTGTAGATCCTTTTTTCCTAACTTTTCTTATAAATGAAAGATGTTAAAAAATTGTATGATTGACTCTAGGGAATCTAATAATGTCATGCCTATTGAGGTGATGAAATTAATGGGATTAAAGTTGGATACACCACATGGGAGGTGTCAGGCCATGAATTCTAGAGAAGTGTCTATTATTGGCACATTTAAGGCCTAACCTTATAATTTGGCTGCGTACCTTGACAAAGTACTAACAATGAGTGTACTAGTTGTGGACATTCCCCCTTAATATGGAATGTTACTATCAAGAAAATGGAGTTCTTCAATGGGCGGAAGTATCCAGTGTGATCTATCATTTTCTAGCTTTATTAATTCTGGTGAGAACATTAAGGTGTCTAGAGAGATGATAACTCCTCACATAATTGAGGAAGAAGAAGATGACAATATGACCTGTTTCCTAGACATTGATATGGGATCTTTTCAAGTGCTAGAAAATCAGGTTGAAGGAAAGTTACAACCTACAATTTTATCTGAGGATGAAAATAATTTATCAGAACAAAATAAGTTATGGGTTATGTATTTTTATGGTGCTAGTTCCAGGGAGGGGGTTGGTGCTGGAGTGTTGTTAATAGCTCCCACAGGTAAAAAATTCAAATTTTCATTCACACTCTTATTTGCATGTACTAATAATGTTGCAGAGTATGAAGTTGTACTAATAGGATTGATATTGGCTTTAAGACATGGAATTAAATGCCTTGGAGTTATTGGAGACTCTGAACTGGTAGTATCTCAAATCATATCCAATTATGCTTCAAAAAATCACAGATTGAAACAATACCAAAATGTTGTCTGGGATTAATTAGAAAATTTTGATGCATTTGGTATTGATTGGATGGATAGAAGTTAGAATAGAATGTCAGACTTTTTAACTAGAATTTCTTTGAGGTTGGAAGATGTTACATTTGCTGGAATCTCTAAAATAGGGGTTCAATCTAGGCCTTCAATACCAGATAATGTAGATAGTTGGCAATTTTTTGATGATGATGTGGATATGTTGAGGTTTTTGCACTATGAGACAGACTTTGGAAATTTAGAAATAGATTTCAGTTTATATGTAGAGACCATCGATGGAAAGGATACTATCTTAGGTAAGGAAGTTCTACATTTAAATTAAAACAAAGTCCCAAAGGGATTAGTTGTTGTTGAGAGAGATTTTGACAACAAAGATAAGCCATACTCTGTTAAAAGTGTAAATAAACTTGAGGATTTGGAGGAGATGAATGTAGGAACAGTTGAGGTTCTTAGAAACTTATTTATTAGAAAGAAAATTTGGCCCAAATTAAAATAGGATCTGATCAATCTCTTGAGGAAGTATAAGAAGGTTTTTGCATGGAAATATGACGATCTCAAATCATACAATGAGGATTTGTTCCAACATGAGATCCCTCTGAAAGAAGATACCAAGCCTTTTAGACAAAAGAAAAGACCTATAAATCCCACATTGAGGCCAAAAATAGAGCCAGAACTAAAGAATGTGAAGGATTCAAGGATAATTAAACCCATCATAAATTCTTCTTTGGTTTCCAACTTAGTTCTTGTTAGGAAAAAGAATGAAGGTATAAGGTTATGTGTGGACTTTAGAAATTTCAATATATCTTCCCTTAAAGATAATTATGCTCTCCCTAATATGGAAAACATGTTGTAGAGAGATATTGGTTGTGAGTTGATTTCCATGATGGATGGATTCTATGGATATAATCAGATAATGGTTAAAGAGTCACAACAATTCAAAACAGATTTCACTACACCTTGGGGAACATATGTGTATAGTCGCAAAATGGAAGCACTTCCATTGTAGGCTAGTTTATCCTTGAGAGTAAGTGGTCTAGGGTCATGTCAAGTTCCTTGAATGGGTCTCTGACTTGGATCTGGCTTTCCCCCTTATTCTGCCCCATTTCCCAACTTTTCCAGCCTATTTCTGGCACCTTGATCTGCACATTTGAAGTTCTTGAATTAAGGGTCAAGGTTGACCTTCTGGGTCAAGGTTGACCTCAACCCTGACCTAGGTCAAGGTCAACCTCACCCTTGACCTAGCTTATAATAAACCCTTTTTTGGCCCAAAGCCCAAATTTCAAGTTTCCAGGGTTTTTGAATGTCAGGCTCTGGAAAGATTTAATTTCCCGCTTTCAGGTCAGCTGTTTTGGGTTCTGAAATGATGACTCTTAAATTATATTTAATATAGGTCCACTTCTAGAGGTATGGGTCTAATGTAAATTTAATTCTCTTATGTAGGCCTCTCTAGAAGATTGTGCCCTAGATTTTTATATAAGGAAGCCTTCTCCTCTCATTTTCTCTAACCATCATCAAGCATAATCAAAAGCACTCAAAACTTGAAGAGACAAGCTAAGAAGAAAGATTTGAAGAAAGCATCTACTCTCAAGAATTAAATCATTCAAATACATTCAAGAATTCAATTCATCAAGCAGATCCATTGGTAGCCATTTAGAGGATTCAAGCTCTATGGAGCCCTTTGGTTGAAGATTTCTCCATCTACATTCCTCCAAGCCTCCTCCTATTCAAAGATCCATTCAAGATTGGTGTTTAATATCTACAAGAAATTTATTTGATACATCCTATATTCTACCTTCTACATTCTACATTCATTTGGTGCATACATACTTGTGGATCCATGAATTTGAATCCGCCACAAGGGTTTCCATACATGCAAGGTGAATTTGTTTATTTACTTTGATTGTTTTATGCAATTTCAATTATACTTTGAGGTTAATTCCAAAACTAGGGTTTGACCAAGGCAAACCCCTCCCCCCCCCAAAAAAAATCCATTTTTCTTGTAGGTACAGGTTCAGAAAAGAGGATCGAAGTGTAGATTCAGATACCCTTTTCGGCAAACTTTTGGGATCCGAAAATAGATTTCATGTCGGAGAATTTTTACGTTGATTTTTCCCTAGGTCAGAATCCAAAATTTTGGGTCAATGGTGACATTGACTTGAGGGTACAAATCAAAACTTTGTCAGAATGGATAAAGATTTTTGGGTTTTGTTTGTCTGTGCATTTCTACTCTAGATCTGGTCTCAGATTTTATAGAAACTGAGTGCAAACCCCCAAAAATAGTGTTCTTCAGATCTGCAATATTTCATGGTTATTAGTTTTCTTCTATCCATTTCAATCAAAGTTCTTAATCTTTCTAAACCTATTAAAAATTCTTTTCTATAAAAGGGAATTTAAGATCTTCTTTATTCTTATTTCCAATCAATTGATTCATTTATGCATTGATCCTTCCTTTGGGGTTAATCAATTTGGATCCTTCCTTTGTGTATTTAAGGTTAAAAGGAACATCTTATCTTCTCCAAACATTTCACATTTCAAACTCCATATGCATCTTTATATCTTACATTTTGGTGACATCTATTTTATATGTTACATTTTGGTGAAGCCGCGATAGAAAACTCTTTCTTTTTGGTGTTAGATGTGTATCTTATGTTAGATATTACATGCATTTAAAAGTAGATTTCTTTTATTCTCTTGCATTTATATGTCAAATATAAAAAAATACAAAATTTCTTTAAAAATACAAAAACATTTACATTTTTCATGCTTGTAATGATACTTTGTGTTCAAAATGTATGATTTTTTTTTTGAATACTTTGATGAGGATTTTGTTGCAAAAGAGGATAGATCCCCTAATGAGGTACATGGAAGAGAGGATGAAATTTTTTCAAATAAGATCTCCATGGATCCTATTCCTATTTCATCCTCCTCTACAAC
Source organism: Thuja plicata (assembly GCA_018584345.1). Taxonomy (NCBI): domain Eukaryota; kingdom Viridiplantae; phylum Streptophyta; class Pinopsida; order Cupressales; family Cupressaceae; genus Thuja; species Thuja plicata. The sequence goes on along the minus strand of MU223595.1, from coordinate 1,254,851 downwards.
CTCTTCAATTGACCTTTACCATAGGGTGTGTGCATGGTTACCTTCATGTTCCACTATTTACAACATTGATACACCTAGAAAGACTTCATTTAGTGTGTGTGATGTTGCTTTTTCCTCTCTTGTATTACCCAATAAGGATATATTAGAGAAAGCAAATGACTTTAATGTTTCTCTTTATGGAGATGAGTTGAGGTTTAATTTTAATTCTTCTCCTAATATATGTCTTTTCTATGAGCCTACTTTAGAATATAATTTACATTCTTTCCCCTTTAGGGATCAAGATTTAGTGATTTATGGAACTCCTCCAAGGTTCTTTATTGATAGGGATGATAATCCTCCTTTTTGGGATGAACCCTTGGATAAAGACATTGATTTATCCCCTCCTTGTGAAGATGCTTTGATACAAGAGGGTGATTTATTAATGGATGGCATATTCATACATAATGGTGACTCTTTTTCTAAAATACACTCTCCTTATGCAAGAATTTTAGAGAAAGAATAAGACATTATAGATACTATGTCTCCATTTGGGATTCCTTCTAGTGATGAGGCATTAGCGGAGAATTATATGAACTTCATTCATGCTCTCCCTCTTAGTGATGATCTTATGGAGACTCAAGATCCTACATCATCTCCTCCTAGGATGTATTCTTTGCTTCCTTCTTGTGAATCTACTTTTAGTGTTGAGACAACTAACATGATTCATCTGAAACCCTTGTTGACTATTAAAGGTTGTCCTCGCATTACTATCAAAGGTAAACCTATGCATTATTTAGAGTCTTTCAATGATCAAGATTCAATAGCTCACACCTATCATACAAGGAATACCCCTCAACCTAATCAGGTGGTTCCTACTTCTTTACCACCTTCTCAACCCATTCTTCCTCCTCCACCCCATCTTCCTAGCAAGGAGTATGATTTGATAAACCAATTGTACAATACCCTAGCCAAGATTTCTTTATGGGAGCTTCTTCAAACTTCACCTACATACCATGAAGCCTTGAAAAAATCTCTAGAAACTCTTTCCACTCCACCTCCCAATCAAGAGAACATTAATGCCTTCTTACAGTGCATGCATGCTACCCTAGGTCCTCCTGACATTGTATTTACTCAAAAGGATTTACCATCTAAAGAAGTTCATAATCAATATGATGCTCTTATGGTTGTTACTATCAATAAGAGTACCATTCGTAGGGCCTTGATTGATAATGGATCTGGGCTTAATATTTGTAGCATGGACATGCTCAAAGAAATTAAATCTAATCTTTCAACTATTCAACCTAATAATTCTCCTATATGTGGTTTTGATAACATCGATAAAAACACTTTGGGCATCATTACCTTACCTATCAAAGTAGGTATGGTCATCCTAAATACTCCTTTTCATGTTATTCCTAGACCTCTTAATTATAACCTTCTTTTGGGTAGACCTTGCTTGCATGAGATGCATGTTGTTCCTTCCACCCTTCATCGTAAAGTCAAGTTTATTCACAACAACAAGATATATATACTTCATGCGGATGATGCACCAAATCCTTTTTTGAATATTCAAACCCACAAAAACCCTATTCCTAATAGTAATCCTTCTTCGTCAAATCCTCTTTCTGGAGATGATTGGGGAACCTTCGATTTTAATCCTACCTTTATTGGAGAGTATAAGGTTTCTCATCTTGATTTTATGAAGTAACAAAGAGAGTTTGAACAATGAGCTTTTGATTCTACTTCTAATGTCCTTCGTAATAACTTTGTCACTGCTTCTACCCACTATGAATCTATCAAACCTACTAATGATGACATAGTGACTACTGAAGTTCTATTCACTCTTTATGATATGGCTTCTCGTTATGGTCCTGGTTATCATTTACTAGTTAAAAAAAGATTCCATCATCAAGGATGTGGTAATCATAAACATGGAATTCAAATGCCCTTACGGAATGGGGGGCATGATAATTCTTATGGATTGGGATTTAATCCTCAACAATACATCAATGCTACCAACATCTCAAATAACACTTCAAAACATAATGAACCTATGAAGGAATTAGACCAAAAACTTCTTTTGCCTAAAATCCTTCGTGCTAAGATGATTACTAGACCTAAATGCAAAAACAAACATAGTTCCCACTTGAAGACTCTTCCTTTTTGTTTGTATTATAGATTTCATGATCACTCTACTAATGAATGTCAAGCTTTACATTATAAGATTAGGAAACTCATTGATAGTAAAGTTATTTATTTAACATGTGGCAATGAGTTGTATTTCAATCCTGTTTTCTCTAAATAACATTTATGTTCCTATTGTGGAGCTCTACATTATGTAAATAATGTTATTATAATCCTTGGGGGCTCATTGTCTTGCATTGTTTTTTCAGCAATATAATAGGTCCCCTTTCATCCTTGTTTGTAATACCTACCCCTTTGTCTGTCTGCCTGTGTCAGTTTCTGATCTCTTTTAGACCATAGTATGTATGTGTTAGCTCTTTTAGGTGATTTTAAGGATATTCATGTGTTGCTTTTCAGTATGTTATTGATCCATTATTATCATGTTGTATCTTTTGAGTATATTTGATTTAGGGTTATCTAAGAATGCTTATGTATATGTTAAGATTTCATTTCGGTTATGGTTTCTGACAATACTGACCTTAGATTTATATGCACATGGATCATTGTATGTTTTGTGTTATTGTTTGATATTTTTGGTATGGTATGGGACAGATTCGTAGTTACTTGCTTCAACGAGATCCACATGATAACCTAGTCTCAACCATTGTTTTGCATATGATATATGTATGTATGTTCATCTTGGTGATGACAGGTTTGCAGGTACCGGGCTATGTCTTCCCTTAATTGGCAGGAGTGAGCGTGCCCTATCGCATTAATCTCAATGGTAAGAGAGGGGAGATAGTTTTCAGGTCCAAATCCTATCCTAAACCAAATTGTCCTAGTTAGTGGACAAGTATCTATTTTGACTGCCCTGACCAAATTTGTATAATTGATAGGAATTTGTGTATCCCTTTCCTTGATCATGTTTGATTTTGCTTGTTTTCATTTTTAGGTGCTTGATGTGATAATGTGGGTGTTATATCATGCTATTTATTTAATTGAATATTGTTGCAATTAATTATTAAATATAGGGTATTTAATTAATTGAAAATTATATTAAATACCTATGTTTAATTGAAAGTTTAATTAAAGTG